>JAQGAF010001342.1:0-32176 GCA_034687865.1 Kryphioiulus occultus | reverse complement strand
GTCCAGTGATGACATCACCAATTTCTTATCATCCATAGACTGGCCAAACTGATGGAGAATAGTCTGGTGAATGGAAAGTCGAGTTTTTGGACGGGCACCGTTATGTGCACTATATTTAACGTGCAATTGTATTTTAAGCGATGCAACATTATGCTTTACTGTTATTTGGAAATGAATTTCACGTTTTAATTAGAATATATCTTTCACTGGTCTCAGAAATTTTTACAGTTTAATGACAAGGTACCTAACCGAAGGATTATATAACACCCTAACTATGTTCACAGTCATATGGTATACATGTAAGCCATCATTGTGTGGATATTGTTTTTTGTATGTGTTTTGAATATTTTTTTAATAAATTTCTCAATAAAAATGGCTATTGTTCATTTCTGTGACTATTTGTGATTGTAATAATTCTTTCAAGAAGCACACGACGGGAACACAACTACCATGAAATGTTAACTGAATGCAAATTACATAACATACCTAATGGAGGGCGAGTAATACATCCATCGACATGCCAAATGAATAGAATCACAGTAGAAAATTGACGTAGTTAATGTATTCTTTGTGACGAGGATTAAACAAATTGATGAGGTGGCACTATAAAACTGTTCATTTAAAACCGGACACCAGAATGGGGAAAAAATTCAAAGATTTTAATTGATTTTTCTTTTTGAATTATACACGTGTAAGAACCACAGAATACGCTTTGGTAAGTTTCATCAAAAATTAGCAAATTTTCATTTCAGGCCAAATGTAACTATATTTCTAATTCTTACAATTTTAGAAAGCGTTTAATGAAATCCTTTTAGTACATGTAAATGCAACATGATTGAACTAATCATAGCGTTAATGCTGGTTACCCACTCACATTGCGTGGAAGGGTCTATGGTAAGTAAATTGCAACAGGATACCAATTTTTAGTCAACTTTGCAGATGAATCTAAAGTATATCTATGGCTTATACAGTCTAATGTACATGTAATAGATAATTTATAGGAAAGGTTATATCTGTTAGATAATAGGAAATTTAAAGGAAAGGGTAATTTCTCTAAAACAGATAAGATTTGTCTAATCTTATATCTATCGTTGTGATTGCAAAGTACTTATTAATGTCATTGCCAGATTTGTTGCTATAGTGTTTAAATTGTGCTTGCATAATTGAAGCAGAGAAATAAAAATCCATCAGTAATTCTGCATGAAAACTCAATGAAACTAATTTTGGAATATCGTAACAGTCTCGAATCCTAGCAACGCGGCTAATCCAACCAATAAACAGTTTATTTTTCAAAATCCAAGCTATTGATGATTTAATGTAGCACAAAGCAATTTAAGTTTCCCATGAGGTAACTGCATGGAGGTACAATAAGAAAGCCACCAAAGAACATTAACTTTCCTAATGACAAATCCATTAGTCATCCATTAGTTGGTAACTTATTTTACGATATGAGGTTTGCAAAGCTTTTAGTTAACAAATACATGTATGTAGGCTTACTGAATGTTAATTGATCAATATAGGTAACACTAAAAAAACTGATTAAAGTAAAAAATTAATTGTCTATAGTTAACGTATGAAAGTGAATCAGTCACATGTGTGTGGATTTACATGTATTGCATAATTTATGAACACCGTGTGCGTCTCCCAAAGTGCAACAGATGAGAAATAACGAGAAATCGGTCAGCGGCTTTTGTTCTAAGTTTGGAGAATTTTGGCAAAGCTTCTGAAAAACCAGCAAGCAATTATGAGAGAAAATGGCGTCTGTTGATCCTGAAACTTCAAGCATGCATTGTCCAAACACATGCTATCATTATAGCATTGTCATAGCAAATCTGAAATGCAACTTTCTTAGATCTATGAACAGTATTTTGTATTAAATTATGAAACTTTGGACGCCATATTTGATAAAGGCAACTTTCAAAGTGACATTATGCACATTTAGATCGATAAACTGGGCTAGTTAGGCAGGACGTGTGAATTTTGAATATCAATAGTTAATTGATCTTTGCTATATTCGTTCATATTTAGCACACCTTTTAAGTTCTGAATTAACGCCTTTCAGTGATTTGATCGCGGAATATATGAATGCACAAAAGCAAAACATCCGTTAGGAAGAAAGCATTCCATTAATTATTCAATACACCTTTAAAAGTAACACGTAAAATAATTGCCAATTTCATTGTTCCTAATTTAGTTGTACCAAGCAACCGTTTTTGTTATTGTTTCAAAGTGGAAAACAGCAACTTTTCTGGACATATATATCAGGCACAATTACATCAGATGTCGAAGAAGTGGATTCGAATCAAACCAGATTGGACGGGTCATTCCAAGGTAAAGCTCACTTTAGACTAAAGACATGTCTATGACCGTGATTTATTTAGATTCATGTCTATGTTTTATATTAAAGTCTCGGAGATGGCCTATATTAACAAAGCCTTGCTTATGTTCTTAAGCCTCACTCTCAGCTTGACTCTAAGCACTGGTGGAACTTCGGTAAGTTTCTCTTCCCCAACCTCAACAGATTGACAGCAACATTTTTACAACCAAATGTATTAATTCGTGTTTGTTACTATGTAGGAAGAAGAGAAGGAGGAGGAGGATGAAGCATTTTACGCAGATCCAACAGCAGCACTATGTAATATTTCAACTTAAATGCTAGTTATTAAATTTCTGGAAAGCATTTGTTTAAAAATATGCAATTTTTCAGCGTATCGATAAAATTTCAACAATAACTTATTATATTCGAAACCGATTTACCCAAAATTGAGGATAAAACCGAAACTGGAAATTTTCTGGCATCTTTACAGTGATCGGTGATAGTGGGAACGTATTATAGGAATCGTGTACTCGATCAGAAGTAGATACTTTATTAGCATTAAATAAAACACAACGTTTCGGAAATTAAATTCCTTCTTCAGGTGCGACTGTTAACCTATATATAATATATACAAAAAGGAAATTTAGTACGATAGGGAAACCACCAGGCCTTTGTATATAGGGTGGATTCCCTATCATACTAAATTTCCTTTTGTATATATTATCCTAACAGTCGCACCTGAAGAAGGAATTTAATTTCCGAAACGTTGTACTTTATTTAATTCTAATAAAGTATCTATTTCTGTTCGAGTACACGACTCCTAATACGTTTTCAAAACCAAATGGCTTTGTTGTATTTTTTGTTATAAAAATCAAATTGCAAATAATTAATCATAGAAGGCGCAGGCATATTAAAAAGAGTTTAGACAAGTCCAGTAATGCATGCACTTTACCAGCCGAGTCTGTTCAAAAAAATAATTATTATAAATGGATTCAATAAGACTGATTTTGGATGGTTTCCCAATATTTAATTTCATTGTCAAATAAAAATTTCAACTAGTTCACATTTTCTACTAGTAACACTTCCAGAAGCTTTGTCGGCGTGCAATTTCCGTGGTCAGCCTTTGTCATTTATCTACGAAAAGACAACAGCTGCAAACGACCCATTTAGTATACAGTACACATCTCTTCAAGACAGCGCTGATACAAAATTCTGGGTCGCAATCTACCGGAGTTATGGAAGTTGGGAGTATAGGTAGAGTATATGCATTTTATATTCAGTATGCTGTATGCATTTTGAAATAAAACAACATTTTAAGCCTGCATAATACGTGTCTATAGGCATGAACAGATGTGATTAACCCAATTTGAAATACCTTTGCAAAATCTGAAACCTCCCGCCAATTTCATATTTTAGTATACGTTGAATCGAATTATAAATTTGAAGAACTATTGCTTTTGATTGACATCAATTAGTTATTGTCAAATACCAAATGAAACGGTCATTTTACTCATTTTCAAACATTAATCAAGATCCTTCAACCCAATTTTCATTTACTCCCAGCTAAATAAATTAGCTTAAAATCACCCTCGTTCACATATGCAATCTTTATGAAACTTAAGCAGTTTGCAATATGAGCAGAAGCCAAAACGCAAAATTCATGTTTGGTTTTTCTTGCTTTTATATACTCCTCTTTTCACACTTTCTACACATTTGAAATTTAAATATAGTCGCTTTGAAACACCTCAATTATAATCAATTGCTTCACGGCTAACTTAAATTACTTTAATGGATTTTTCTCTCTAAAAGCTTCATAAACATAAGGAATAAAACGTACACGTCGAGCTATCCAAGTGCTCGTGAGGAAGCTTTAACTCGGACCATAGAGAGTATGACTGCGCAATTTATCATGCGACAATATAATTACGCCTGTTCAACAACGGGTAATTCAGTCAGTGCAATTTTTAAAATAAATGAAAATTCCAGGTTTTCAACTAAGGATCTTTCTTGCAGGCTTCGTCTGTAGATTCGCCTCTGACAACTCCACACAATGGCGCTTCTTTGAAAATATGTGCTTGACAGAGCCTCATCAGAATAAGTCAGCTGCACGAAGCATTTGTAAAGGCTTAACCATCGGGACCAAGGTACTGGAAGCAAACTACGATTTATCTACTAGACGGATTTACGGATTCTTAGTGGGTTGGTATAACCAACGTAAGTACAACATGGCGTCGTCGTGTGACTGACTATTATTATGCAGATACAGTATAGCCTACATGTATACGGTATATCTTAGCTATCTTCGATATGCTTTGATCAGTAGTCCCAAATATCTTCAATATGTGAACAGTTTGGTAAAATCTGTTTTCACAGTTAGCATGAAAGTGATGTCGGGATTCCAGGAAACATGCATGCGTGACATTGCACGTCACGTTCTTGGTGCGTGCGAATCTAGAATTTTAACCGATAAAGATAGACAAAACATCAAATTAGAAAGTTGTAGAGCGTTGTGTAATTAGTGTAATGTGAACATTTTTGACATTTATTTATCAATCGCAAAGCTGCAGCTGGTAACTACATGTATACAGTGCTTATTTATGCAGCACTGCATTACACGGATGCATGTTAGTAAAGCTCACTACGTCTTAATGGGTAATTTTTACACCATTAATAGTCACGTTATATACCGGGCGTTTTGTTTTTGCATGAATTATGGCGTCAAAGATAAACCGAGAATTGTCATGATATTCATTAAAAAACAGCAAGCTTTCCCGCCACACATCCATGCAATGCCGGCTTGCATTCCAGCGTAAAATTAATTTGACAATTACAACTTTGCCATTGATAAATATTTGTCGCAAGTACACACATTACACTAATTTTGTGATGCTCTACGGCTTTCTAATTGGACATGTTGTCCTATCTTTACAGGTAAAATTTTAGATTAGCAAGCACTAATTCAATTCAATTCAACTCAGTACCCTACTGTCAGTAATGTAATACCATGTGGTATGGGAGTGTGTAGTCCATCAACCCAAATTAAGATTCGGTGGGGACCACTTAAGGCTATCCTTTGGAAGAGAATTCCAACGTCGAATGGCCAAGAACGTAACGTGCAATGTCACGCGCAATATTCTCCCTAGAATCCTCACGTCACTCTCATGTTAACTGCGAAAACGGATTTTGCCTAGCTTATTAGATAGGCCCAGACATAAGCCTCACCCTGTGTATATACAGTATAATACAGTATTCATGTATACTAATCAAAGAATAACGAAGATAAGCTTGAAACCGGTAATTTACCATCGAAATAGTTCAATACTGATCAACAAATATCAGTTGGAACTAGAAAACTGAGCACAACAGCCAGCTTAAATATACCTACATGTGCACTGTAGGGTAGGAAATATAGCTCTGATAATGTGACAATGTTTATAAAATCAACTGTTTTCGTCACCTTGCAGTTTATCCGTCAGTTTCCATCAAAACTACCAAGGCAGAAATTTATTCCTGCTCTGTCACATTGACCACACGTAAGTATATAAATTTGTAGTCATTCACACATCATCCTAGATTTCAATTTGCAGGCTCATTTATGGCTGAACTCATAATTTATTTGTTAGAATGATTGATACATGTGAGTAAATGTCCGTGTGCTTGAGTGATTTTTGGGTGTTTCCGTATATTACAAGCGCGCAAATACAAATATTGTTGTGCTTTGCATTTTTATACAACCCCGATTGTAATAAAATGTTTTTTCACAAATTATTGACCAGCAATTATTAAAAAGGCCATTTGGAGGCTATATAAACCTATATATGTATGTCTATTAGTTATCAAGCGCAAATCGTTGTCAAGATTGTCCTTTTCAAATAATGAAAAGAGAAGCGAACAATTGATGACCATTCCTTGGGCATTCAAATGTTCGATCAAGATAAATTATTCTCATGAATAAATTAAAACGTCTTCCATCACCCCACTCGAATTAAGTCCAAGATGTCCCACTCTATACAAAGAGTTAATGGTAACCAACAACGAATTATACACATCTTGTCACAACAGGGAACAATTTTCTGACTACAATCAGGCCTGTAATTCATCAAAATGACGTAAGCATGAATATATAAAAAATCGGATAAGGGTCAACGTCAAACGCTTCCAGATAAGCGAAGCTTCAAGGTAGGTCCAAGTATGTCACATTTGGCACATCCGAATTATATTTATTTGTGAAAAAAGGAATTCCCATTGCAAAAAAGTTAAGGTTTTAACATGTCCCATATTGGACGAGTATGGCTTCTGTATATAATAATCTCGATCAACCATATTGGGATTCGTCCGGATGGGATAGCAGACTTGCTCAGCAATGTATTGCAAGGCAATAACAGCGTAAGTTTCATTCTCCTTCTTCAATAAAATGTGAAATCCCATTCTGTTTTTTATACTACTAAAGAATGATAAGTATGTGTTTTCTACGTTGCAGAGCGGAAGTAATAACACGCTGGTAGTCAACCCCTATGCGACACAAGGTAACGTATATATTTATTTCGATTCAAGTTTAATGAGGTATTTGGAAAACGAACACTACAGATCTTAGTAATGTTTTAATGAACCCAAATGATTTGTCCACTCTGACATAACCAAGTATAAAAACGAAACTGATTTTTTTTTGCATTTTTGAAATACATGGTCACTCAAAAACCGAAAAACTAAGCTTGCATGTACCTCAGATCAATTTGTAAAGATGGTAATGATATTTTCCATTCTTATGATTCAATTTGTAAAAATCGTTCTTGTTCGTCGAATAAATGCCAGAAATATCTATTTAATAACGATGAAATTTCATCCGTTGGACCATACCCCATGCAGTAAAAATGATGGAGTCCATCGTACTGTGCAGTTACAATGAAAAACAGCTGACGTTCATCAATGAGACCTTATCTGCCGATATGGACCTTGTCAAGATGCAATATTCGGCTTATGAAGATGCTAACGTCAACGTAACAGCCTGGGTTGCAGTTCAGCAAATATCTGGGGAATGGGGATACAGGTAGGCACGTGCAATTGCTTTCCAAATATGTTGAACCAAAACTAACTCATGGTTTCCAAATGTCACGAAGTTACCTGGATGTGGAGAAAAAGACCACTACAGAGTATCAGTACTACATCAGTAGTCGTGCGGCAGCCATCAACCGCGTTAAGAGCAACCAGCCAGTGGATTTTAACCAGATTCACAGATATGCCTGCGCCAACATCGGTAAGCAATATTGCTATACCGAATCATTCCATGAAATATTGTAACCAATGTACATTTGGAACACCTGGTTTTAAGATATCCGTTGTCCGAACCGACTGACCACCACGCCATGGCGATACTTTGAGGGGCAATGTCTCGCATCGCCCGTGCTAGACGAGAACAGTGGCAAGACTGCCTGTCAAAACAGCAATTCCAGTTTGCTGACAGTAAACTACGACTTGGGCGAAGGAGGACGGCTGTATTCCTTCCTGGCAGGATGGTACTGCAAACGTACGTAAACTCATTCCTTGTTCGAGGGAAACACTTATTTCAAGTAACAAATGTATTTGGCATTGATATACTACAGATTATATTGTAGCATGGCACCTGTCCTAGCTGTCGCAATTTATCCCTTTTGTGCCTAACCTAACCAAACATAAATTAACCTAAAAACGAAATATCTTTAATTAGCTGCCCAAAGAGCAAGCAATCACTGCCAACCAACGAGCCGTTCTGAGAAGCCCAATTTCTCTTAACAGGGCGATACAACCTCTGCAAGTCATCGATTATCATGATGAATTGCTTTTAAATTTAATGGTTAATCAAACGAACTTATTAAACGGGCCAATGAACATTTATTCCTTAATATGTAATTTTGATTGCTCAGACATGATGAAAAAAATCCAGACAATGTTTTTCCCGTTTACAACAAATGTATCAAAGTAATTTTTGCTAAATTGCAATCTTTTTATGATTCAATTGCAGTGAACCCCAACAATTTAATAAAAACTAAAGACGTTACCATATATTCTTGCAACTTTACTGAAGAAGAGGCTGGTAAGTGCACTCTATATTAATCGTACAATTGTATTTTAAGCGCTGCACCCTTATGCTTTACTGTTATTTTGAAATGAATTTGGTATTTTAATTATAATACATCTTTCACTGGTATCAGAAATTTTAACGGTTTAATTACATGGTACCTTAACCGAAAGAATATGTAACACCCTAATCGTGTTCACTGTCATACAGTATTCGTGTATACTACAATTCATGTATGCTATTATTGTGTGTATGAAAGAGACAATTGTCAATGGGTACGAATGTGTTTTGTATATTTTTTTATAAATTTCTCAATAAAAATGGCCATTGTTCATTTCTGTGACTATTTGTGATTGTAATAATTCTTTCACGAAACACACGACGGGAACACACCTACCATGAAATGCTAACTGAATGCAAATTACATAACGTATTTAATGGAATGCGAATAATACATCCATAGACATACCAAATGAATGGAATCACAATAGAAAACTGGATGTAGGTAATGTATTCTTTGTGGCGAGGATAAAAAATTGACGCAGTGGCATTAGACTTCAGTACGCTTTCTATTGAAGTAAATCTATTCATTTAAACATAACAACAGAATTGGGGAAAAAATTAAAAGATTTTAATTGATTTTCTTTTTCGAATTATATATAAGACAAACTGAATTTCCAAATTAGACAAGCCCTTATGTTTAGATAACGCTTCAGTTGCTTGGCTTTTTGGTAAGTTTCATCAGAAATTAGCAAATTTTCATTTTAGGACGAATGTAACTATATTTCTCTTACAACATTAGAAAGCTTTCCAATGGTATCCTTTTAGTAAATGCAACATGTTTGAACTAATCCTCGTGTTCTTGGTTACCCACTCAAATTGCGTGGAAGGGTCTTCGGTAAGTAAATTGCAACAGGATACCAATTTTTAGTTAAGCTTGCAGATAAATTTAAAGTATATTTACGGCTATATAGTATAATGTACATGTAATAGATAATGTATTGGAAAGGTTCCATTCTCGGGTAATTTCTTGAAATTCCCTTCAGGACATGGATTTTTCCCGTAAAAAAAGATAAGATTTGACAAAATCTCACATTTTGACCGCAGTATGCAGAGACCACGTACAAATAAAATTGAAGTTTCTTGAAATTCGACATTTACAAACTAATTCTAAGCATATTACTGAATGCATCGTGTCTCCATTTCCGAAATTGTCATTAAAATTGAATTTAACTCTGTAAAGAGGTATCAAATACATATAATAAGTGCTAACCATATTGCAAGTAAACCTGGATTACTTGTGTATTTCTAAAGAAAAATAGGAACATCTACTAAAACATTGTGAATGCTACACATTTTTTCGAGATTTTAGTTTCCGGAATTCGGGGGTTTCCAACAAATTTAAGTGTTCTTGAAAGTTCAGCACAGCTGAGATAGCTTTTGTTGCGTTTATTTTAGTCGCTGAAGAGCGGTACCGTAACTGGCAACAACAAAACTACATCTTCAGACGGTAAACCTAACTTCAAGTACCCAGCTCTTAGCCAGCGTGAGATAGTTTACCAATAACATTACCTAACATTCAAATTTTCAGATTACTCCCAATGCTACGACATCAAACATGCCCCCAGAAGTTTCCACGACGCTTTGGAAGACTGCACTGCCGATGGTCACGTCCTGGCATATGTGAACAACGAAACAAACTTGCAAAACGACCCAATCGTATGGTTGCTCGATGAGCAGTCCAAGCAAACAAATATCAAACGTCTCTCAAAAATGTGGCTAGGAGTGGTGAACGCGGATGGGCGCTGGCTGTACACGTATGTTCAACTGCTGCTTTTGTTAGGGGGTTCAAATTTCGAAAATATCACAATAACCAATTGAACAAAGCTCGATCAGTTCTGACAGTTCATAGAGTATCGTTATTTGGTTTGCAGGGTGGTGGAATGGGTTGGGAGTTCTAAAATTGCACAAAAAGTGGTACTTCAAAGAGCTAACAAAACGTATGGAGCATCGACTTTTCAGTCGTTAGCATATGTGATGCATACAACTGCCAGCTATGCTTGCTACACTTGCGGTCAGTATACAGGGTGAGGCATATGTTTGTGCTTCTCGAATATCTTCAATATAATAACAGCTGGGTAAAATATATTTTCACTGTTGACATGTGAGTGACGTATGGATTCCGTGAAGTATAATGTGTTACGCGTGACATTAGTAGTATGGGAAAAGTACTTTTCCTATACTACTGACATTACACGTCACGTTCTTGGTGCATGCGAATATAAAATTTTAACCGTTAAAGATAAGACAAAAAGTCCAATTAGAAAGTTGTAGAGCGACGTAAAATTAGAGTAATGTGTGCATTTGCAACATCAATTTTTTAATCGCAAAATTGTAGTTGGCAAGTTTTTTTTATGCAGGTGTGCAACCTCACATTGCACAATTGCATTGCAGAAAAGCTTGCTGTACCTTCTTGGGTACGATGTCAGTTCTCAGTTTAGTCTTTTCACGCCATAATTCATGCACACACAAAACGTCCATTTTATTAATTCGCTCATAATGTGATTTATGATATGATAGTTATGATTATTATGATAATTGTTTATGACGGGAACTACAGTAGCCAAAAATATTTGGTGAGCTTTCGTGCAATGCAGGGTCGCATACATGCGCAAACTAAACTTGCCAACAGCAACTTTCCAAATGCTAAACTAATGTCACAAATGCACGCATTACACTAACTTTTATAACGCTCTACAACTAATAGGTCTATCTGTCCAATCTTTAGCAGCTTAAATTTTAGATTCGCCAAGAACGTGACTTGTACCATATTATATGCCTGAAAACAGATTTTCCCTACTTGCTGTGATATTGAAGATATTCGAGAAGCCTAGACATATGCTATTCCTGGTGCATGGATGATAAATGAAAATTGACCTCATTTTGGGATTTCATGGATTCAATAAATTAGTAACCACCCATCAGAAACCACTATATCAAAGAAAGTTGAAGCAAACTACTTGTTGCCTCGAGGTGTTTCGCTTTTTTTTTACATCGGTTATATCTGTCATAGGTAATCAATCGCCCAAATGCCAGAAAAATGCAGTTTACCACGAAGGCCACTGCTACTGGTTGGGAAGTCCTGAGCCAGTTCCATACATAGAAAGCGTAGCCCATTGCCAATCGCAAGGCGGAATTCCCGTTCTTGCGAAGGACATGTACGTCAATGGATTCCTGGTGGCTCTTCAAAGCTCTTATGGAATAAAAGACATGTGGCTCGGTCTGCACAAAATGGAGCCTGGTCCCAACTGGTATTACTCCGACGATGAACTGTTCGTAGTCAAAAAGGATCTATACGACCAACTGGATTTTTTCTGCGTGACCGTCAGCTTTAAGGAATCGAATCAACACCACGCCACTTGTACCTACATCGATTCAGCGGCTTCCTACCGATGGAAATGTTCTAGATGCGAGAAGAAACAATTGCGTGCTCTCTGTACAGACTTTGGTAATGGCCGTAAGAATCACTCTACTTGGAAACGAATTTGCAAAAAATTTCCCCTTTGACTTGCATTTCAGAAAACCCATGCGAGGGAGAGAACTCGTATTTTCACATGGGAAACTGTTACTACAAAGTTCAACATGGAAACAAATGCGAGAAAAAGAACGTCGAAAAATCATGTCCAGTGGGGAGTACGTACTTTGAAGAGAACCAAAAAAAGTCTTACAGGTTCCAATACTTGAAAGCAAGAGACTGCTCAGGCAAGTATTAAAAGGCAGTGAGGACTTGTGTACATTTTCAAATAGGTGGTCAACTAGCGAATTCTCACCACCAATATTGCTGACATTTTCGCATTAAACAATATATTGCAGATAAATCCATATCATGCCTTGAAATTACTGATGATATTGACAAAATGTGTGGATGTGTGGGTAAGTTTTAACAGATTTATACCGTATAACAAACATTAATAACCAAACGTGCAGTTATTTTCAGTTGAAGCCATATTCTAGAGACAATATCATGTTCATCATCTCTGTTGTATGAATGTTTATATGTTGAATGTCTGGTTCACAAGTCGAAATGCGCAATCATAAATGAAAGCCTACCACTGACCGCGCCCCAAAAATGCGTAATACATGTACAACTTATTGTAATTAAACTTGTTTTCAAAAATGGTTTACCAAATCAGTTGTGATCTCTTGGTATTTGAAACTCCATTCTACAGTACATACTGTACGTTTGTGCACAGACGCGCGAATAAAAAATACATAAATATGAAAGCATATTTACCAATAGTTTGACAGGTCCAATGGGCTTCTTAAGTCATTCCACCTTTCTTGATCCACAATTTGACAATTACAAACAAAAAACCTGCTTGATCAGACTTTTCGTCGTTGTCCAAGTCTGAAATGATAAGAGGAATATCAAATCGCATGCATTAGTTAGGTTGTTTCTCAACCTTTTGCAGGTCACACGCCCTTGAAATGAAACTTAAAAGGATCTCCTTCATAACCAAATTTTAGTTAGATGAAGGTATGTGTAGTGATATTAAAACTTTGTGTGGTCTGCTCCCCAAGAATATGGGACAGGTTGGAATACACTGCCCTAACTGGCCCACAATTTTAGCAACTTTTAAAAACTCGCAAATAACTGTTAACATGATAGTTATATGCGATTTTATTTCTACTGAGTGTACAGGTGAATAAAATCGGCCTGCAATTGCGAATTTTCCAGCACAACAGCACAACACAATGAGAAGAAAACTAAACTAATAAATGGTCGCTATAGAGAAACATTTCCTAAATGCAGAAAACGCTACAGTAATTATTTCATGTGCAAAACTAGGTGCTAATCCATGACAGATAACGACACTTTTGACTTTACTGGAAATAAAAAATATTTATAAAATGTTCTTCAAAAAGGAGCATAGAAAACTGTATTCACGACTCAATGGTTTTAAAAACTACAGAATTAACTTCTGTGAAATTCCATGTCTCGTGCCTGAAGGGAGCCTTACAGTAAAATTAAAATTGATAAAAATATACATACAAATCACAAGAGCAATGCTCGAGTTAGTGAAATGAAATTGGGGTAAGAAGCATTTTGAGTATTAATGATGCGGCATGATTTTTTTTCGATTCCAGGAATTTCGACGTAATTCCTGGCAGCACAGGTATGTGCAATAGCATCATTACCAGCGTATTAAAAATGTTAAAAATTGAGCACTTATTAAGCAGTACCGTAACCTGCAGTGGTGATAGAGCGATGGAGTAATCTTGAGAAAAATCACAGCAAATTTATAACGGAAAATCCTTTGAAAACGAGACCAGTAATACGATGTAAGTAGTCAAAGAACAGTTAAGAACAGTTAGATATTGTTGAAATTGACCAAAACAACCCCAGAACTGCATCGACCATTATGGTAAGGTTAGGGGATGAGGGCAATTCTGATTTGGTCCCAATTCCATGATTAATTAGGTACCATTTCAAATTCCAGATCACAATTAATGAAATAGTCCCTACTCCTACCAGAACTAAACTTTTCATCCTGTTCTCTGCTAAACGTTATATGTGTATTACATTTTCTTAAGACTGATTTTGAACTGGAGTGATATTAACTGAATGCTATTAACACAACTATGAGGAGGTCACGGGAAAGTTTACAGACCGGCAGTGGTTATTACAGCTAAATACTCAATGATTACGAAATACATATAATAGGTATGATATATGTCTGAAAGCAGCGCGGTTGGAGATATATAGGCCATTCAATATAAAAATCTGCATGAAGGAGAAATTTAAAAGCCATCACCTGCAGTGATAAATTTTTGAATCACAAGTATAAAAACGTGAAATTTTACCAAATTGACAAACTAGACAAATTCAAACACCTGACAAACGCAGCCACAGCTATTATGTTTCTGAATGATTGCTGTGCTAAAATTCTGAACCGCACAATAACACTTGCATACCTTCTTCAGGGCAATTTCTAACCAAAAATGGCGTCACACAGTTATTGAACTTTAGCGGATGGACAGCCATGACGGGGACTTTTCATGAATGATATTTATCAGAATATTTCACTTTTGCGTAAAATGAGGTAAAATAAACTATTCACTTTTGGGGTTTCCCTCAATTGTGCTTCAAAAATTAACACTAGAGATAAAGGCTTCAGCATCAGACTACAAAATCACACAGTTCAACAAAACTGCCATTGTTTTACATAAAAATGCCCATTCTCCCATCGAACAATTGACCAGCATGTCCATGATGCTGCCGTTCAAATAAGGTTCGTCATTACTCCAACTCACAGCAGCACGGGGCAAAACTAAAAACCATCAAACGCCAGAAAGGTCTGTCGACCTGTATTAGGGCTATAACTTCATTTCTGTACAGATTTTAATTTCTTGATTACTGTACTCGCCTTTCTGTACAGATTTTAATTTCTTGATTACTGTACTCGCCTTTCTTGACAAGTAATAAGGTGGTGCAAGTGACTAACCCTTTCACGGGACTTCATAAATTGTAAAACAATTAGTATGCATTAAATCTGCTAGAAGACAGCCGATAAAAACTTAGGTTATATGCGTGGTGCAAATAAAACAGGTATCAAAAATCGTACCTCTATTCTCAGTCAATAGTAAATAATCTCAAAATGTGTCAAGTTCAACATTGTGTCCAAAGTGTGAATGAGTTTGAAAAGGATTTTTATCTGTAGTACAAAGAGACGCTTCAAGCGATAAATTCCCAAGTAGAAAATATGCTTTCAGTCTCCAAAAGCGGATAAAAATACAAAAGAGTGCCATTGAGCCACTTTTCGTATTGTACTAGCAGGATGTTATGAATGGATCTTCATCTAAACCCTGTTGGATAAACAATGGCGGACAAAACAGCTCTAAAGACCGGCCTTAACAAGGATAAAACAAGAAAACAAGTCAGGGTTGAAAATTTTAGCAAATCTTTTTTGCACTAATGCTTATCCAACCTCAACCAATGGGCGGCAACATTCATATGAAAAACTAACCTAGCACCTTTATAAGGCAAGAAAACACGTTGCCACGTCGTTGTGGAGTATTCAGCATATATAACGTCCACAAACATTGGGCAGTTCTGATTTGCGGAGAACGGTGAGATGTTTTAAAATGCCAAACTACAGAATATGGATAAGACGTATTGATGGAATAGAGCATTTTGCAAACTTTGAGGACAATGTAAAAAGAAAGCCAAAAACTGCTCTAAACTGGCAAGAAACCCAGTCACTAAGGCCAATTGGGAATTGCAAGAAACTCCATTTGTCAGAAGGTTTTAAGAAAACTGAACACCAAAATAACGACTTAATTACAAAAATCCAAACATATTCCTTCGCACTACGACAGCTAACCACTCTGCGGTATTTCAAAACATCCGCTCCAGTCGACAAGTTGTAAACAAGCATCAAGCATCACCGAACGTCGTTAAGATTAATGGTGCAGTTGGAATTGTAATTTATCTCACCTGTCCCAAGTTTGACACCAGAAGCTCCACAACAAGCATAGGACCAGAATAACTTCTTCCCCTTCTACATTAAGAAAGTTGTTGATGAAAATAACTAAGGTGTTGCTTATTTACACAAGAGAAAAATTCCATAAATAACGCTTCAGTGTGCTAAAACCTGTGATTCCCTGTGTTATTGCTGATTAAACCAGTATTGGAGCAAAGTTTATCAAGGCATGATGCCTGTAACCTGTTCAGCTGGACCAGGTTAGATAAACTTCTCACAATCAAGGACCAATTGACGATTATGTCATACCCATCATCACAGAGCAACATCCACCTTGATATTAAACCTGTCAACGATCAACATGCCATGCTGTACACTGTTGAATGTTCACGGCAATCAGCCAAAACTATCGGGAGGTTCGTCTGATTGGCAATTTATGGAATGACTATTACGAGGAAAACAAGCCATAATGGCATTTTTTAAATACTTGAATGTATGGTGCTCATGATACCCAAAAGGGGTGGGACGTACCTTATAAAATTATTCTTTCATTGAGATCTTTAATCAAAGTTTTTTTTAGCACAAAAGTCCTTTATAAATCAGGTTTTCCCAAATTTTATTCGTTGTCTACATTGCATCAGTTTATCATTCTCAAAGAAATTCCAACTCTGCCATTACTAGTTTATGAAATTCTCGCAATAATCAAGCCTGCAAGTGCCCTTTTAAACAAAAGCAACGAAAGCTTGAAATGAGATGAACCGATATACAAAATGTTGGGCCGTTCTCGCAGACTGGCAAAGCAGGCGTATTTATAAACAAGTATGATATACCAGTTGATTAATCGGATATTAAAATTGAAGGTACGCTGTATAAAAATAGCCCCTTTATATAAAGCGACGGCTATCAAACCATGTATGCTCGCATATAGTAAAAAGTAAAACATTCGCGGAAGATAAAATTCACGAGTACAAAAAATCGGTACCGAGGTTGGACCCTCTGCAAGGGCCCAAAAGTTAAAAACATCGTTCGTCAACACCACGCTGTCACATGCAAATGCTCGCAATCGCGCCAAAGTTAAAACGCATTGTTCAATGGTTGTGATTAAGACTTCGAATAGGGGACTCCCAGTTTTACTTCTCTTCCAGCTTCTCCTCTTCCTTCGCCTTCTCCTCAAGCTTGTTAGCATCCTCTTCCTTCTGCTCCTTTTCCTTCTCAGACTTGTCTGCCTTCTCCTTTTCACCGTCCTCGTCCTTTTCCTTCAGCTTCTCCTTGTCTTCCTCTTTCTTCTCGTCGTTGTCAGGCTTGGCCTCTGCAACAGGCTTCGGCAGGTGGGTGTTCAAGTCCTTCGTGGTGCACATCTCCTCCCAGTCAGGCCAGTAATGCTCCTTGATGCGTTCCACGTATGCCACCAATTTGGGACATTTCTCCTCCAGGTAAACCTTTGGAGGAAACTTGTCACCATTGCTCGTCAGGAATTGCACCAAGTGACAAAAGACAGTGCTATCGAGCTACAAGGAGAAATAACATTTTGAATTGGAAGCCATGCTAAACAGGCATCTAAGAAGTCATCTGGCCAGAGGATTCTAAAGTAACATCAGGAATTCTGAAAGTTAAATTGACACTTTAGAAAATAAATCGTTGCGTTTTTCTTAAGTTTGTAAAACTAAGAAATCGTTCTTCCACATGGATCATTTTTCACAATGATGTCGCAGGTAGTTCGCCATCAATCATCTTGAATCTTGTGAATTACATTATTTTGCATTAGGTCGATTTAAAAGTCAAAAGGCCTGTCGTTCCAGAATATCCCTGAAGTGTGATGCGACGCAAGGTTGGTCACAATTCTTTGGCCAAGTATCAATCCACCAGCAAAAAATGAGTCAAAGCAATGACGAATCCTAACTTGGGAGTTGGCGTTGACCTTTTCCATATTAAGATCAACTCTGTAATTGAATCTGCAACTTTTAATCACTTTATTTTTCCTTAAACTATCGCACGGTGTCCTTGAATGGGATTACCTACAGATGATGTCATACACTACCAACATTGCTGGCAGTTTTGGCATTTTTATGCGCCGTTTATTAAATTTATGACATATGTAAGCAAAAATGCCCAGAAGACTTGTAGTCGTTCAGTCGTTAAAGAGAAATCGTTCTTTAAAACACGTTTTCACCATCATAAGCATTGGAGAGTGCTTGTGGAAACCTGATAAAGAGCGACAATATTTCTGGAGCCAACTACCCTAAACTTCATCGCTCCAATGTACTTCAGACCTCATTACAGGTTCGTTATGTTATAAAACGCCAAATTGCACTGGGAAAAACTTAATTAATCCAAAGTAACAAACTGCCTCACCGTGCTTGGTTCATCGCCGAAGAAATAATGCTTGTCGCCTAAAACGTCGTTCAGTACGTCAAAATCCCGTTGAGCAAATTCGTAGATCTCTTCTGGTTTATGAACTCCCATCCCATGTGCAATTGGCGCCGACTTTTTCTGCATAAACAATTACAAAGCATTACGAGTCGAAAAGCAACTTCATTCAACAGTTTCTAAATCTTGAAAATCGATGAGCATCTTACCCCTTTCATCTTCAATTTAAAAAAAAATGTCAAGACTGGTGTAGGGATGCGAGTCTGCATGGCTTGCTGGATGTTAAGCTTTGCTTCCTTCAGAAAGGAGCCCATATTATTGTAACGCCACCAACGGTAAACCCTAAAATGGACGAAAAATGACAGTCATTCAGATTTGATTTTAGAGAACAATACATAACAAATTAACTAAACACCACCTGAAAATGCAACATATACGCACAAATTTCTATCAGAAATTGATTATACACGCTGTTAGTAACTTCGCTGTGACATAAGCATCACATAATGCAAATTTGGAAAATTATTCGATGTTTTTTGGCACATGTCAACATGAGTGTCAGTGCATTAATTTGCAAAGGGAATTCAACTATGGCGATCTGAAACAGACATGCTACAAGCTATAAGAACTACATAAGAAGTTGTACAAAAACAAATGGTAAACGGTTTGAAACCCATCGAACAGTGACAATTGTCCAAATTTTAAGTCAAAACTTTACCAGGGCATGACCACATGACCAAGTGAGATTGATGTATTTTCCAAGCGACAAAAATTTTCATTCGGTTTTTGCATTCTATTGAATTTGGTATTGCAAATTCCATGATTTTTCCATGACCTTTTCATGACTTAAAAAAACTTAATGCCTATGCGACTATGGAGCCGCTAGTTTTATGACTTCACTGCATAGTACTTTTCCGATACATCCTCTACCGCAGTAATGACGTGATTACTGGTAAAAAAGCCATAGGCGAACGTTTTTGCATTTTATTGAATTTTAACCTACATTTTTATTTTAGGCAAAACGTTAATGACCAAAATGTAAATTTCATGACTTTTCAATGACTTCCATGACCGGTAGAAACATTGATGATTGTAGGTGCAAACCTATAAAAATTGAAATCAATGCTTATGAGGCCATCACATTCGTCAGCAGTGAGTCACAAAATTTTGCTCTTGGGCTCGAAAACATCCATGAAGCTCATGAAAAAGCTAGTCAGAGCAGTCAAACGACACGTCCGCAGTTCAATTCAATTCAACGCAGAACAGTACTCTTCTATCAGCAAGTGCTAGCACATCAAGGAGCCATCTGTCTGCTTCGAGCGATTGGATGGCGTTTTCCAGTCCATGAAAACCCAACACCGCGGAATCTGGTTTCCCATATTTTCCAATTCGGAAAACATAAGCAGTCCCCAGCGATGGTCGATGATGACATTTGCTGCCATGGCAACTCCGCCAGATGCTGCGTTGCCATGGCAACCAGGGTAAGCATCCCCGGAAAAAAGGCTTCCCACCAAGCTATCTCTGGCTTAGGCGTGCGACAGGCAAGAGAAATTCTACCAAAGGCATTTGCGCTCGTAAACGAAACGAACAAATCAATATCGAAATAGCGTCACATTTCAATGGGACGGGAAAGCGAAAAGCCAACTGTTCGACAGTCTGCCAACACACAGGAAATTGGGATGAACGGAACTGACTGAATTCAACACGAGAAGAATTTATGCTTCGAGGCGAATGCAGGTGGAGCTACAAGCATTCCAAAACTCCCTCCCACTAATCCCACTTAAACGTACGCTGTAGAAATTCCTGGAAGGGTGGCTCGTCCCCATCGTTTCAATTTTGAAGATTTGATTTGGATGCACTTCTGAATTACAATTTCAGGAGGTTGTGAATTTCAAGAACATTTCCTAAACGTTGGCTAATTAAAGTCCAACTGAGGTTTGGAGATGCATGTATTCCGATTCAGAATGCTAACAAATGTTTGGAAACCAGGCCATTAATTTTAAAATATATTGGGAGGCGTTTGTTTTGTCTTACAAGCGTCCAGGGTTGCAAATGGCTACTAATCAGTAGCGCTATGACAACGTTAGCAAACTGCTTTACAAGCCCGTCAAAGCCGCATAACGGGCTGGCACGTTGTTTTATCTGCCTGCCTGAAAAATAATTAGCGAAATCAATAACCTAATGAACCATTCATTAAGCTCCGCTCGCAAACAACGGCGAGATGACCATAGCAGCGGTTGCCGTGCAAGGGGCTGTTAAACCAACATCTCCAAAGTCTAATAATAAAAGGATAGCGTAAACAACGCAAGCAAAATGCTCATCAAAACCAAGATACAGTAGACCGGCGAGAAAACAGATACCCTGGAGGGATTCAGCAAGATTCAGAAGCCACCTGATTCAGCAAAACTGCTGAGCTTAACCAGAAACAGCGTAAGGTAGCTACGTTTGCAACCCCCATACCCGGCTGTCTCCAGAGCCTCGACAACAGTTTCAGAGGACTAGTACTGTAGCAAGACATCCTCATTTCACAACTTTTCTGACAACCCTCAGCCTCTTCCACGGCGCATGCTAGCCTAATTGCTGGAATAGCTTCTCAGACGTTCTCCAAGAGTAAACTGCTCTACAATGGCAATTTCAACGAGCAGCAACTGCCATAGCGGTTTGCTGCGCGTAATTTAATTTCGCCTTTGTAGCAGATGGGCTTGACTATGGGGTGAGATTGATTTTTTGCTGCGGAGCAAAACACTCATCAGTGGCATTTCCAGGAGCAAACAAATCCATCAGCAACGGTTTCGGAAATCTTCCAAGAACCCCAAGAAGGATCATTGCCTGGAGTGAGGCTAGCAATCCATTCAAATTAAAACTAAAACACCCTTTAGCGAATAACTGAATCGGAACCAAAGGGTGTAGAAAACTGCCAAACCCGCATTAAGGGCAATTTGCAGCCCGCTTAATACGGGGCTACCCTGCCACATCCAGTGTTAAACTGACAAATTGGGAGTTTGGTTTTCTGCCAAATTCCTCGCAAATAATAGGAAGCCGAAGGACCACACCCAAACGCTGTTAATTCTCGGTCACGGGGATGCAAACTGCGAAGCCCGCGAACTGCTATACACGGTAATTGCCCGAGCCAAGTTCAAGTTTTAAATTATTTTTACCTGTCAACCAACGAAAAAAAAAATAAGTGAAATAGTAACGAAATGCTTAAAAAACCCGGGCGAACATGAACCATACGGCTGACCTCCCCGTCAAGGTTGTAAAAGCGCCAATGAAATGAGTCACCCCAGCCTACAGACTGCTGCAAAAAAACAAAAATCGAAAATTTCATTGAATTTTTTCCAGATCACGAAAATGCAGCCTAAGTAATCTATTGTACCTTCCCCGGACGATATTGCTAGACAACGATTATCTGATTAGAGACTAATTGCTCGCCTAAGAAGGCGTATGAATCGATCTTCAAACTGGGTGGAGATGCAGAGAGGTCTTAACAAGGCACGATTTAAGAAACTGACAAAGATGCAAACCGTACAAATAAACCACAGTAGGTGTTTTATAAACCATTCTTTCAAACATGGAGCATTGGCATCATCAAACAAGCAGAAACCAACGCATAGCGGGTGCTGATACTGATTGGATTTATTGCTGCTAACTGTACCATGCAAAGAATGCACCGGCGAGCCACAGTTTATATTAGTTTATAAAAAAACGCCACGCTTTCTTATAAAAAAGCTCGTCTCCAAGCAATTTCTATTTCAAACGACAAGCACACTCATTAACGGGCCATCAAAACTTACAGCTACAATCATATTGTCCAACATGTCATGGGGGACGGAACCCGAGACCTTGTTTTCAGGATGAAAACGCTAATTGGCCTGCACATTTTATAGCATGCTCCGCTGAGTTTCCTCAAGGGTAGCGAGCCATTGCCAAAACATCTCCAATTGTGCTCAGCGGACACATTTTCATTGTTTTACCTTGTCCATTCGGAAGGAACTTTGCAAAGGGAATGCATAATGAAGCCACTGTCCAATACATAATGAGCAAATAAAATGTTCATACATGTACATTAAATTGCTCAGCTGTGACCCATGATCAGGTTTGCAAATCGTGCAAAACAGGGTGTGTAAAGATGTGCACCACCAAATAAAACCTTGAATTCTTCCAACAGATTTCGACTCCTGCCATTTTTATCAGCCGACTCCAGACAACAACAGTTTTCTAATTTCCTTAGAGAGCCCAGCTATGGCACTACATTTGATTTCTTCGCAACATAACAGCGAAGCATGTTTAAAGGCACAGAATTACGTCTCCATGTTCGGCCCAGTGCACCGGGGCTCTATAATTAGAAACATTTTTGCGAAAAGCAAGGGGTCCTTCCTATCAATGCAATCCGGGCCTACCAGAAGTTCAACAGTGTCATAATCTCCCTCGAGCCTTAAGCGCCGGAACATGTTCTGATCCAAGTTTACAACAAGCGCTGAAAAAGCCCTGGCTGAGGGCCAACGAGCACGAACCTAATTGGGTGTAACAGTAACCTAACAGCGATGCTGCCAGAGCTGGAAGATGAGAAACCATGGTGGATGATGGCAAGGCTAAATCCTTAATCATATTACGTCCCGCTAATGACAAACATCCTGGCCCTGATACAGGGGATGCCGAAGATCATCCTCGACATTTGGTAGTCCATCGATTTTGGTGAACACGGCCGAAAGAGCAAATGCTTGTTTTTGACAATAAGCTTATTTCGCAGCCATTGTTTGAGAAATGAGGGGGAATCGTCGTTGGGGAGACTGTCTCCTCCTGTAGGTTCTGCAGCCATCATGGTGCAAGAAGCAGACTTGGCTCGTTGCTCAATCTGAAGCTGTGCATTTAAAAAGCCAGCACACAGTTGAATAATGATTCCCTGTATAAAGACCTGCAGTGTAAATACATTACTTTGTGTCGATTACATGCAACAGTGTGTAATAGTAATCGCTTGAGTGCGCGGTGACAACGAAGAGCAGACTTCGTATCGCAACCAGTAATCACCCTATATACAAATCACCCACAAGTATACTTTAAATATGCCTTGGAGATATGCTCATTAATACAAATCGATTGTCTTGCTCAAGTAACTTCATAAGCACCGATTTTCATGGCAACTGCTACATGACCAAATACAGGGTTCCCACACAAACTCAACTCGATTTTCCCGACAATCCCCAACAACCTTTAGCCATTCCCCTGACATTTCCCATGAGATCTTTTTAAATATTAAAAATTATAGATTTTCCCCCAAATTTTTATTAAAGTTGATGACTAATCAATTGGCTGATGCAAACTAATTTTTGACATTTTCACGAATTTCTCGAATTCCCTGACACTTCCATTTCCCTGACTTACCAGAATTGGCATTTTACATACAGTAGGGCCTTTGAAATTCACAGATGACACCAGTATTAAAGAAGGCATTCTAACGAACATTGCTTTTGGCATGATACAACATTTACACTTCAAAAATTGTGAAGTACTCACTCTGTAACCGTGGTTACTAAATTACTTCCTCGGAAATACTGTTACCAAATTGCAATTGGGAAATTCATCATAGTTTGGCTTCCTTGCACACTCAGGAATACTGCAGATCTTGTGCCTCAGCATTCTCGTAACAAAATTGGTAGGTTGTGCATTAAAATTCTCAACCTGCCCGAAGATGCAATGCAAGCCATCAACATCTCAGCGGCTTTTCTGATTAAAACAACTATTTGAAAGCTTTTTCGAGCTTCGAAACTGAGTGCACATGTACGTCTTTCGCATCTGAACCCTCTGCAGTTTAATTATTTCACTAAAAGCTACAGTTCGAGGGAAGACATAATGGCAAGATATACTGCATCTGAGGTGAATTTCCAGCTTGCCGGATGGCGCCAGCCAGGCCCAACAACAGGTACATGTATCTGAAAGAAGAGGTCGGAAGGCGTAAAACAGAGCATCTCACCAGCTGGTATGGTGCTCGGTCATGGCTGCTAGGGCATGACTGAGGTTGCGCTGCTCTCGGGTCAGGCGGGAGTCCAGATCCTTGTTGAATTTCTTGCCCAACTCCCGGATGATGATGGTGGAATCTGCAATCTCCTCGCCATTCAGTTCCACGAATGGTAGCTGGCCCTTCTTGGATTTCAGCTTCAGCTTGTGGTCGACATTCTGCAAGAAACAAAATTACTATGTTTATATACAGCGATTAAATTGCACTTACATAAAATCCACTTCAATCACTACCAGTGGGTCACGTATAACCTACATGACCATTATACAAATCCCCTGCTTCTTAAAAAAAGGAGTTGACATTTACTAATGCCAGGTACAGCATTTGATATGTATACAATGCAGAAAATGTCCTGAAATCAGTTGATTATATACATGTACCGAACATGCACCAAGTAGGTCTTGTATGAGCACACTACTACACAATGATATCTATTTGGAAAAACATAGGGATAATTTGGAGGCTACGTAAATGAAGAGCTTCGCTGCATCTGGTTTCAGTTATCCCAAACAATGAAAACCTGAAAGCAACTGTTTGTCTCAGTTGAAGTCGGTTAAAGTCGGCTTAATACTCTAGGCACACCAAAGAAAAAACGCGATAATTAAAAAACGTGGTTACGTAGAGGGCGACACCTACATTACATACGAGAAAAATTAAGCAAACCAAAGTTCTAATTCGCATCATATTCTTGGGGACTACGCGACTCAAGGAAAGATGTGTAAACTCTTGCAAGATGTGCTTTGGAACAAAATTAACTGTGGGGGCAGGAGATGAATATTTCAATTGTGGCCAATAGGCAAATTTTCTCCCGGCAGTCCACAGTAAACGCACGTGCTTGTTGTGGCCTTTCGAAAGTGGGCGATGACCCGGCTCATTAAAACCACAGCTTTGGCATTTTTCTGGTGATAAATGGGAAGTTTAAGCCGCGTGGCAGACGTGACTCTGCAGTTTGCTCATCAGCTTAAGTCGCCTGTCTGCCACGAAATCCGTGGTTGTATTAATGAAATCATCAACAGCCGCCCAAATGGGTTCGATGACAGATTCCAGGGAATGAAGTGGCCAGAGCAAGATCAAATTTCCGATGATAATTCACGCCAAGGAGCCACAGGATGTATTTGATGCGTGTGTTATGGCGCAGCCTGACAGTCAAAACAGCACAACTTGTAAACAAGATCGATGGACAGCAATATGGCCAAAAATAGCTGACCAAACTCCACAATTGGGCTCGCTAGGTCACTTCACCGATAAGGGCTCGGCCATGCTTTATCTCGAGCAAAGAACCAAGTTTAACTAAATATGCTTTTCGGGTACACGATTTGCCCCTCCAAAGCAACGTCCCTCATGTTTCCATGTGCATTTTGTCATTTTTAAGAAATAAGCTTTTTATTTCTGACATCCCACCCCCTCCATCCATTATAAACAACGTCTGAATGAAATATGCTTTATGGTCCCCTTAAAAGCTGTCATTGAAGTTCAGTAGGCCTATTTTATATCAGCAGGATGAACCAGAAATGATCGTTTGAATCAACAGCCTTATTGATGCAAATAGAGGTTCTAGAAATCTGTCTAGAATCTGTGAACATCATCCAGTAACTTCCAAAAATTGTGTCAAAGTTGTTGATGCAACTATTGTGGAATTTATTCTGATTTTTGTTGTTATCAAAATACATTACATTATGGAATAGTAAATAACTGAACAAATGACCAAAAGAGGCTCGTGTTCGCCACTATATAAACTCGTTGAAGAAGTCGAGTGACGCAGCTAGTCTATCAAAACACTTCCCAACTGAGACCAACTTTCACGTGAACTACCTAGACGCATATCCCAACAAATAACTAGGCTTTATTTATCCAGAACTAAATTATGGACACTTCAGGTTGCAGGGGGTTGCGCTAACTGAGGCTGAGAACTGCAGAACAAGAAAAATTGAGTTTACTGCGTTCGTGGAAATGCTTGAAATAGGATTAGTCTTAAAACTGGGGAATGTCAAAAGCGGGCTAGGCGCTGCATAGCAGGGTCTTGACACCATCATCACTATGAAAACCACACGACCAAGAAGCGTTGAAGCTAGAGCGAATTTGGGACAATGGCCTTTCTTCACAGTGCGATACTTCCCTATTGCGAGAGAAGAATGTCAGTTTTGTAACAATTATCTTTAACGTGCTGCAAAAAATCTCTGGACTATCCCATTTCGGAAACCCTAGCTATGGTTAGCGTAAAAAAGTACCGGAGTCTGGAGAAATGTTCCCTGGTGAGTGGAATAATAAGAAAAATCTGATATCCATCTCGACGTATTGTACTGGCTAAATTTAGAAGTCCAATTTTTCGTAGATTAGTTTTAGACAGTGGCAGAAACAATGTTTTCGAAAGGCTTCAAGTTTAAGTAACTTTTCTGCCATGTCTACCACGTGACCCGCCTTAGCCCCGGCCCACGTGATAAGGTCAACTGCTCTCCTGAAAACTCCATACTGTGGAAATACGATTTATTGATGCACATTGCACAAACCTACTATTCATTGCCTTTGTTCACTGGTGCACGTTCAGAAAACAGTGCACCAGCTCGAGTTCAGACAGCCTTCTGTAAGAGCAGGTTACTGCAGGTAATTTCAAAATGGCAATTAAACGAACTGAAAAGAGCACATGCTGACCAGTGACCGGAGGGGTCACACAAGAAGCACCCATTTGGGGCCTGCGATGCCTGCGAGACCATTGTGTGCAGTTTGAAAAGAGCTGATGCAACCGAGCATTTAGACTCATTTAGCAATCATCACCTGTTACATGGGCCACAGCACAAAACGTACAGTTTACCGTTCGCGTCACATATATTAAAATGTTTGCACAAACCGTGTCTTTCTTTCATCAAACCATGTTATAAGATATCGCAACGGTAACGTGGTATTCCATGGCGTGTGGATGCTAGTGGAGCTGCACTGATTGTGCACTCGGTGACCAATCCGATGGACCATTCATTGGCCGTTTCATTAAAGGCAATGGTTTGCAGACTACGAGAAATTAGAAGTCTACTTCTGGATTACTTCCAGTTAGGGGCACCACAAATTAAGCTGTTTGCTGAAACCTTTTATGGCCTCTGCGTGCCAAGGCAGGCCTATCAACAACCAACAACACGAAAACCGTGACAGATGGATGAGTCGTTGTTGTTAAATATACACTGAACGTTACATCCAGTTGCCCCCCTAGGTGTACAGGATTACTCACTACATGTACATGTAATGTGGACAGATCAGAGACAAAGATCATGGCTAGGCCTGTAGGATGGGGCGTAGGCAGTTGGTTGAAAACCGCACCAACCTTATTTGAAGGTAAACGTGCAAAGCATTTCCTTATTCCAGATACGATCGAATTGCTGCAAATAAAAGCTATCAGCATAACTGATATGGATAGATTGTTAAAGAGGTCGACCTGTCTGAGTTATGCTTAAGTCACTGTTTTAATAAGTCATGGCGTGTGGACTGTCAGAACGTACCACTCTTCAGGGTGGCTTCCATTGCAGGCCAACTTGTCATTCCATTTATCTTATCCGAAAGTAACACTTGCATTTGGGCTTTTGCGCCATTTACAACACATTAGTTAAGTAATGAGTAGCAATGAGTGGCAGCAAACGACAGTTCGTTTCATTGTATCTGGATTAGCAGCGTCCGATACCAAGTACATGTGCAAGAAGATGACATCAATGCGTAGTAATCGCGATATAATAGCATCAGGACGTGGATGATAATGATGGCAGGGAATTTTTTAGGAGGGATAATCGTAAAGTAATTACATTATTCTACCCCTACCCGGAGAGCGATGACCTCAGTTGTCTGGACGTCGCTTAACAACACCCCGAAATCAGCAGTTTCCCCGCAATTCCTAAAACAGACCTCTTCGAAAGTTCTAATTAGGGTGCCATTTTGGTACGGTATAATCCACGTCTCTGCCAGTTCCAAGAATGATTTAGGGGTTGGTGGGCATGATTCAGTAAGTTTGGAATTGGTGATTTTGCTTGTCTACCCTACCCTGTTCCCCAGCAAGCCTTACTCAAGGTTCCCACAGCTTCAGTAACAAATTCCCTGACTTTCCTAAGTTTCAAATTTTTTCCCCTGACCTTTACATTAGGAGTATTCATATGCTAGGCCTTTCTTGTAGTTTGGCAACGTTCTATGTTATCACAATGAAGCCAAATGGTGCCAAAATCTGTCATTTTCCATTTTTTCATTGTTTAAATAAATGGCAACTTCACCTAAAAACCACGGTACACGCTATAATCGATATATGAAATACATATACCTTCTGGTTTAAAATTATTATTAAGTTAGGAAAACCACCGACTTTTTGAATTTGCTCCAAAATTCCTAGGTTTCGCAGTCTGTTACAAATCCCATAACTTTCCCAGTAATTCCAGAATTCCCAGGTTCTGTGGGAATTACATGTAACCCTTAATGACTGAAATGGCGCACCAATTTTAAGGCAATTTTCCAGGTGAATCACGTTATTATGTCGGAAATTTGGTTATCAAATCTTGGTCTACAACAGAAATCAGATTTGGCAATGTCGTCATTTGAACGAGATGCAACAAGATTCCCTACAATCCAGCGCTGGGGACAATTTCGGCCTGCATAAATCTTGAGCATTTAAATTCACACATTCCTGAAATTCCACGCTGAGCCTGTTGTGGGGTTGCCATGTCGCTTCCTTTGGCCATTGCAGCTTACCCCGAGCGAGGAGTGACCCACGGGGTCGAACAATTTTAGGCGTGGATTATTTCAGCGTTTCGTTGCCCAGAGCAAAATCGCACGAAGGGCAGGTGCATTTCCTGACATTTCTGATGTACTCGCAATTTTTACAACCCTCGGGTGCGGAGCAAGGTTGTTGCAAATTGGACGGGCGCTTTTGCGGCCGTTCCGTGGCGTTGCATTGTTGCGTGAAATACACGCGCAATATCTATGGGGAGACCTTGGGACGTTTCCTACCAAATATTAATTGATCATTAATCCCACTTTTACGACAAAAGCCAGCGTTGCGTGCGGACAAGCAGATACTGCAGCTCCATGAGCAGGCCCAAAAGTTTCGGAATGTCATAACCATCCATGTGAGCTACCGAAGACTTCGTATGTTCAGCAAGACAGCAACGGTTGAAATAAATGGTCCACGAGACGATAATCCCCAATTAATGATGCCACTTAAATAATGAACATTAAACTGTCTCGGCTCATTTAACGGGCAAGTGAAAGCTGGCGCCGAGACAGTTACTCAGCCCTCTCCCTCGCAACAAGCGCTAAAAACATTGTAAATAAAACCAAGTTTCGCCACAGATGTCTCGCAGCAATGTCACAGCACTTAATATGCTAGGTAAAATTCATTCATGAACAAACTTAATTCTTGAACAAAGGAAAATACCTCATGTTTCAGCACAGCTGTCTAAAAACATCTTTATACGTTTACATGGGCTGTTGCATTCTGGGATAAAAGAACCTTGGGTCGAGTTTCATAAATCCGCCATTGAAGAACCATTTGCGAACTCCCAGCGTCATTTAGCCCAGCTATTAGCTACCATGTGTTAACAAAATGCAATCACGTGATGTGCTTCAGTGGTTCCGAGTCCTTGATACCAACTTGACGTAGTGATTGCATAATAACTGATGTATAAGGACTTGCTTTCTTCCATTGGATGCAGTCACGTGATGTGCTTTAGCTACATGTATTGGTCCTGTTAAAGAAATAAGTATAAATCCCAGCGCCATCTAGCATGGCAAGTACAGGATTTGGTGTTTCAAATTCTACGACTTTTCCATGACTTCAAAAAAAATGTCCATGCCTATTAGAATATGAGGCCGTTCAACTTGTATGTCATGACTAAATTTTTTTAGTTTTTTTAGTAAATGTTTTCAGAAACATTATCTACGAATGTGTCGACATGATTATTGACCAAAAACACGACGTAGGCGAAATTATTTGCGGAAATAGGTGACAAATGAAGATGTTAAACCGATTTTTATTTTGTGAATCAAAGAAAAGAAAAATTCCATGACCCTCTTGTGAATTTCACGACTTTTCCAAGATCCCGATGTAAATTTCATGACTTTTCCTGATTTTTCCATGACCGGTAGACACCCTGAAGTAAAGCTAGCTGCATATAAAAACTTAAAATTGATTTTGCATGGGGGTCCTGTCCACTTTGCCAACGGCATTTTGTAGATCATCTTACAGTAATCATGCTCACAAGTTCGAATCGTTCTTGCTCGCAAACCATGACGATCCATTCCTTGTTTTTTCCAAGTTCATTTCAGTCTGAAATCTACAGATATTAGTTTTGATACGTGCTTTGGCGCCCTGTAATTTTGGCAATAATTTCAAGTAAACAACCGAACAGCATCACAAAAGCGTCGATTTCCGGGTGGGGTTTCCAAACTGTCATCGCCGCAAATCGGGGGTCACTGGGCCATTGTGTGGCGGGCCAAATGCCCACCGCAGCGTGCAGTTCTTAGGCAAAGTGGTCGCAGTTTCCAGCCCACCATTCATAAGTTGAGGCTCGCATTACTGCAATTTGCATGCTGAGGGCCCTCTGGTTCAGCGAAATTCCTAATTGGCGAGTCCATAGCGCATCTGGATTATATTAACCCTATTATTACACCGTGCATCCAGCGTGTCATGTAATCAGGTTGTTTTTCACCGAGTTCATCTCATTTGATATTATAAGTTTTTTTTTTCGTGTTTATTGCGAAGGCGCAACTGACCCCGACCGTCGATGAATGAATTCTTTGTGTTGCAGCGTCCCACGGCTGGCAAGCTGCATATTCGCCCAGAAATTCTTTCTGGCCGCGATTGTATGCTGATGGGGCTGAATAGATAACGAGAAATTTTGGGCGAATAAAGCTGCTAAGAAATTACCATTGCAAAGATGGAGGACGCGCACTTCCGGTTCAAATTCCACGAACCAGACGACGTGATTTTGCCCAAAAACTCTGCATAATGAAGCCACGAAGCCACGCGACGAAGACGAGGGCATGGGTTCCCCTTACATATATTTTTGACAGATAGCACGTGCCCGTTGACACACCCCAGGCGCCGAAACATTAATTCAGAGCCAAAGTCAGCAGCTGCGTGTGATTTCAACGACATTTTTTCGACGAAATATTTACGACTTTATCACGAGCCCAGCCATCACCGTGATTTGCATTTTATCCCCTTGCAAGACAGCTGGCACAGCTGTCCGGGGAAAAAATGGTAAACAAATTCGAAATTGTGGGTCAATGAAATCTGGGCAATAATCGATGTCGACTTTATTAATTATTACGAGCACGGCTAGCAATGCGTGACATGCAGGGCTGGGTCTCCGCCACCGACCAAAAATTCCAGTTTTCCACCCCATAGAGAAGACATTATTCGAAGGTTACATTTTTGGGCGAACGAGCACTCCCTTCCTTCGGACAAGTTCACCGTTTGCGGCAATTTTTAGCCTTATCTTAAAAAAAACGAAAAAATTATTTTCAGCTTTTTGGTTGGGGACTGGGAGGGCGGAGAAATGTGTTACGGGTTCACGGAGTCGTGGCCCACCGCCCCAGTCTGGTGATGAGCGAAGAAAACTCCAATTAGATCCATCTGGAAGCGCCTGATATGGCGCATCATCAGATAACGCCTTAAGTTGACTTAATTAAACGTGGATCATGTTTATATCGAGTAAAATTAGGAGGTCGAGAAGGCCAAGATACTGATCCGCCATCAAATTGGTGAAATTATTAACTTGGCAGCCCAACCGACTACGCTAATTTCAGTCGGGCTAATTGACGGCCTCGGCCAAGATACAAATTAAGATTTGTTAGCACACTTAACGACATTCGGGGCATTAAAACTAACAGCAAGTTTCGCGTGCTAATTACATGTACATGTATATGTACTGTATAAGGAGACGAACGCAAGAAGTTCTAAGGACATTCCT
>JAQGAF010001341.1:0-32195 GCA_034687865.1 Kryphioiulus occultus | reverse complement strand
GTAACATATTGCAGAACCAATAACAAATGGTACACTAGGTCCTTTATAACCTACAAGTTACATATAAAATCCATTTTGTACAAATGTGCTATGTAACACTAGTGGTGGATAGTCTACAAAGTGTTAGGCTACAAAATGTTACAGGGTGTGGGTGGGAGTGTAAAAAGGGCAAAAATTGCGTTACGTAATATATGCACGACCCCAGATAAGAAAATTTACAAAAATTATGGTGTCGTTCTTTAGCACTTGTGGATGTGGTTCAAGCAGTTCTTTGGCAATTGTTTGTCATGCAGGAGTATAATATCGTTAGAATTTTGATTTATTGTTTTATTTTCTTATTCTAGAAGGAAAATTGTCAGGCGATGAGAACGGCTTCATTACACGGCACTGCAAACAACGGAACCAACCGATCGTCTATGATCTCTTCTGATGGAAGCGATTATGACGTTCCTAGAAGGATTAAGGTGGTTATTATGATATCCGTTTGGCTTACACCGATTATAGTGTGATGTTTATTGGGTAAAGTGGGACATTAAGAAAATTACAATTTTTTCAGTTTTTCTAACTTATCAGGAACATTTATTGAAAATGGCAAAAAATTGCTTGATAAAGTTCGGACATTGAATATTTTGTGCTAAAAGGTAATGTTGCCTCTTATTTCAGGATTGTTTACATGCTGAGCAGTTTGCTGTTCATCCATCATCGAACGATTTTAAATCACTTGGACGCCATGAAGTACCTAGGCCCGATTCTGTGCACGCATTTAACGTGTGTGAAGGCCATTCCATTATAGCTAAAAATGAATTTCCGGAGCCGGTCATGGCATCTTGTGCGTGTCAGCGGGTTATGCATTGGGCCGAGAACCTTTTGGTGTGCCGGCGACCAAAGGGATTTCTGGAAGACAAACTTGATTTGGTGCCAACAAATAATGCTTTCGCAACGTCCCAGCAGGTGTACGGAAGTGAAGCTCATTGTGGTCTCCATCACCATCTGAACTGTGACTCTGCGTTGCAACATTTAGTGGAGGCAAAACTGGCACCCGATGGCAGTTCTGTCGTTCAGATCATTCAACATTGCACTTGCACGCATATACATTCTCTGCCTCAGTTGAAAATGAATGTCATGCCATCAGTGTTACCTAGTGAAGCCTCAACCTGTAATCGAGACAAAATCTGCTCCTCAGTTATGCGAGACCAAAATTTGCCAACTGCCTATGCCAGCGAGGGTGACTCACAACTTCCAGAAAGGCAGTGTGATAAAATGATATCGTCAAATGCCGTGCCCGTAAGCACATCTTCCCAAAAGCACTGCAATTTGAACAATTCGGACTATGCAAACTTAGAATTTATTAAATCTTTGGAAATGTACGAGAATGCCGCATCGGTTTTGGCAAAGTTGGATTACATAGAACAAGAAGAAAAAAGTGCAAGAGCTCTCGAAGCTGTTATTTATACTCAACCTGACCCTGTTGTCGATGACATTAGCCTTCGTCATATGTATCACTGTTCGCATCACAACAATGCTTTCCAAAACAGCATGCCACAATCCGTCAGTCTTGCCAAGCAAGAGGTAAAGGACTCCTCACATCCAACTGCAATATACAGCACAAACCCGACCCCTAAAACAGTGGAGCTAGATTCGAGTAATTACTTAATGATGCAGCCTTGTCCTGAAATGCAAGCATCCAAGCTGCCTGTAAATACTACCATTTCACATCTGCCAAGATGTCAACTTGTCGACCACCGGAAGGAGTCCTCCGAAAGCCCAAGAGCGCAGTGTGCCGAGTTACCCTTTAGGCCCTTCATGCCACTTGCTCTGAGCAAAACACATGAAGATGGTAAGGAACAGGGTGATTTATGCAGTGATAGTGGAGCCGAAGAGGTCAGCAACAATAACGGCACAGTTCCTGCAATGAAGTACGTTAGTGCAATCGGGCTGAGAACTACGAGGTCAAATTCAGTTGTAGAATTTAAAAGACGGGTTTTTTTACGGAAGCGTTCGAGTTCAGCTGACAGTCGACGTGAAATGTTGCACTCGCCTAGTTTGGACGCTATCGAGTGCCGTTGTTGTGATTCCACGAGGGTGCATTCCAAGGCTTGCCAGAATGTTGGATGCGTGGGAAGTGCCGAGGAATGGCCAAGTGCAGAAGACATTGCTAAAGCAATAGATGAAAGGATCGACAGCGAATCTTCTACTAAAGATAAGTTAAATGGGGATGATTCTATCGATGACGAAGAGCAGAAGACTAGTGTCCCTGTAACCAATGGTGTAAAACGCTCATCTGGAGTTTCATGCAAGTCTGGTAATAGGGATTCTGCCAGTTCATCGGATTCTGGCGTCTCAACAGGGTCTCCTAAACAGTCAGTGGGAAACTCTGGAAGTGGTGAGGAAACTGCAAAGCATTATGCAGAAATGGACGCTTCAAACGAAATTCCCGAACAGCTGTTAGCTCAGCTGTGCTCCGTGGACTCGAAAAGTACAACCAGCAGCACGATGTCCGACATGAGCGATTACATCGAGACTTTGTCCTTATCGTCGCATGGCAGCGGGGATTCTCAAGATCTGTATCGGCCACACGGTTCTGCAACCAACACTTTGAGGCCGAGGTCGTGCAAGGAGTACCAGAAGGTGGACCGTAATACGCTGTCTGAACTATCCTCGTCGCTGTCGCTTATGAGCACGACTAATGGTGGAAGGGTTGTAACAATGGACTGCAGTGGGGGCGTGGCTCAAATGGCCCACAGGAGCAGATGTCAGACGTCAGATGCATCATCAACGACATCTTCAGCATGTGCTTCGCCGACGAAGATGCCATCTCAGCCAATTGCGGGTGTTGCTGGGTCTTCCCCATTGAGGATTCCTTTTCAGGAGAATCTGGGTAAGTTACCCCATTTTTGGTAATTTTTGCTTGAATTTATTTGCACGTTTGTAATATTGATGTGCGTGTTATTACATTATGTGCCAACAACAAGACCTGCTTATAATGTCAAGTCACAACTTTTTGTGAGGCATCAGACATATGACGAGACACGACTTTTTGCAGTTTTCTCTGGATTTGGTGGCATGATGCACTTGCAGCAGTTTTTAAATACAATTTATATACATATACATGTAGCTGTGTAGACTTAGAGGATTGGCGATTGTTATTACTAATTTTTGTTTTGCTCTGCTTGTGCTTCAATGCATTTTGGATATTGATTGTCTTAGATTTGGAAATGCTTGCTGACAAATTAAGCTGATTTTACTTTTTTTAACTAAGGTTTAATGTTTGCTTGCTTAGATGAGACCTGAGATTTTCTTATGCTTCCAAAGGAATTTGAACTCCTTGGTAGGGTTGGATTGTGATTTTGCTGTCACAGCTTTTCATATCTTTTCCTGAATAGTTTTTGGTACAATAGATAATCCTTGCCTGTGTACATGTGTTCCTTGCATTTACAAGTCTATTAAATTTTGACAACAAATCATTGTGGCTACAACACCCAACTCTCTTGTAAATTTCAGAAAAGAAGACTTGATGTGGTACTTGATGCAAAGAACAGTCTCATCTCTATTTTACATAATATTTTCAATAAAAGTCAGTCCTTGCGATTGACTTCATAGGGGGACTTCGACTGTCAATTGTGTATACAGTAATTGTGGTTTATGATTTTTCTACTTTGTTGATCATGCATTTTGATTGCAATACTAGAAATTCCCATGACGAATTTGTGAATTGGAAAAAAGCGCTGTGTAGATATTTTAAACTTTTTTTTCTCCAGTGGGACTACTTATTTATGGTTTAAACTGGAAGTTAGGTACAAAAGGCTTTAAGTATACACCGCACAATTATCAACGTATGATCTCTGTTAGTTTGAAGTTCTGTGATTGACTTTGAGACGCATTTTTTGAATCTGTGCTGGAAATGTAGTGCAGTGCGTGCTGAATCAGTCATTGATTATGCACAATACATTTTGACTATTCAAAGGGATTAGCCAAAATGTTACCCAACGTGTATAAGTGCCAACATTTAATCCAGGCTAGTTACGTTTCACTAATTGTATATTACGATTATTTAACTTATTGTCCCTTTTTTCAAGCTAATCCGTTTGCACTGGCATTAAAGTTGATCCTCTTGTAGTAACAGCTTTAGTGACTAATTTACCCTTTGCAATCATTTTCCACTATCATATATTTGTACTTACCATGCATTTATTTAAAATCCTTCTCCAACGACAGCAATTAAGAGAGCTAACGAAATAAGGATACAATTCAAAAAAATTATCTTTGGCAGACAAGATACAAACTTTCAACCTTAATAATGTATTGTTTAACGTCCAATATGATCGTACTGGCCTGTCGCCTCCCATTTTCTGTTTTCTTTTAAATTTAGCGCTTGGAGGCCTTAAAGGGTCATTCTAAATTCCACATATCATGACCCAAATATGCATCTGTGTACATGGTAGGGCTGTGTTTGATTAACTTTGTCCGCTTACTAATTTGTAAAAACACCGTGAATTTTTTAATTGGCACGTCATTTACATCTGTGTTTTCGTAAATATACATTTTATTCATTGTCTGATGGTGTTAAACAACCGTGACATTAAACAACGTTTTATTCTGAAGTTCTGAGTTTTTGATTATAATACCTTTCATCAGAACATTTTGCAGATATTTAGTCAGGAGTTTTATACTTGCTCACACAAAATATACAAATTATAATAAACTTTTATTTAATTTAATTACAAGTCAGCGCGAAAATGTCGCTTAATTATTTACAACTTTCATACACATTTCAATTGTACAAGTATGATAAAGGCACTTATTTAATGAATATGATTATGGCATAGTTAACAAATATACATTATTGCACGTACTTTAGTTTCTGGTAACAGTTGTATAGTAATTTGAAATTACGTTTCTGCAATAGATTTATTTCTTTAACCAATGTCTGGACGTATTGCCCGGATATTGGCGTTTTCAAAATGTGTATGCCAGGATATCCTCACGTTTTGAATATCTCACTGGTAATCAATGAATGTATTGTTTTCTTTAAAAAAAATGAACTAATGTAGCAATATCATGGCATAACAAATTTCCTCCAATGTACTTCCAGGTGGTTTTATTACATTTTCCAAACGAAAGCTTGTATAAATCATGCGGGTTTCATAAATATAACTAAACACTACGAAGTAGACGTCAATTGTCAGCTAAACCTATTGTATAAATTAGGCGTTGTTGGTAATTTAATGACAAGGCTTCTCATTAGAGCTTATTTGGTTTCGAACGTATTTATCTTGTTATCATAACGTTTGATTTTCTTTCAATTTCCAAATCTTGTATTTTTCGTCAAAAATTTGCTTTACCAGATCCTGCCCAAGCTTAGCATAGCCTCGCATAAATATGAATATTAAATAACATCATCACAAATACAGATGCAATTATGCGAAAATAAAAAATTCATTAAACGCTACGATGGATTGTAAATAATTTACTGTGAATTTATAATTTAATAGATTTCATTATGGAAGGATAAGCCCTGCTGTATAATGTACCAGGCTGAACTTTTGGCTGGAGTTTAGGGAGATGATGAATTGGCATTGGGAATATCATATTTGCAGGATTATTTAAATGACCCTGTTGATGAATAGATTTAGGACGCACCATTGCAGGAGCTTTGGAAGCCACGTAATTCCCTCCATTATTTATGTTGAATGCTTGAGGAGTTGGATCAATACCATTTCCCCTGAAGAGAGTACTTCCGCCAGATGCTATCAGATCTAATCTTGAACTGTAACCACCTTCCATACCTTGCCTCACGAACATTCTATCGTAAGACATCCCTCCATGATTGCCACCGCCCATGTTAAATCCTCCATAAAACATCCCACCAGCACCACCTCCTATTCTACCAACATTTCCTCCATAACTTCCTTCAATCCCACGAAAACTATCTCCACCCCCATGATCCCCCTGGTGTTCGAATCTTCCTCCTGCACTTCCATATCCTCCCTGACCGACTTCACCCATAATACCACCTGTCCTACTGCCATAACCACTACCTCCTCCATTGCCATAGCTCATTCCACCACCTCCCCCGCTAACTGTAACAGAACTATACCCTCCAATACCTCCAATGGTCGGACTTTGACTCATTGCATGCCCACCATGGCTTCCTCCACTTATTGCACCACCACCGTAGCCTCCTCCGCTTATTGCACCACCACCATGGCCTCCTCCGCTGATTACACCACCATCGTAACCTCCTCCGCTTATTGCACCACCACCATGGCCTCCACCACTGCTTGCACTACCGCCATTTCCACCATAGCCATCACTGACTCCGTTGCTGCCATAGCCGCTGCTGCCACCTACACTAACTGTAACCATGCCACCATGGCCTCCACTTGATGAGCTTCCGCCATAACCACCGCCTCCATTACTTGCACCTTGTACAATAACTGGTCCTGCATACGCTACACCATCGCCATAGCCTCCTCCTCCACCACTGGAACCACCTCCATAACCTCCACCCTCATTGCTTGAACCTCCGCCATGGCTTGCACCCCCACTGTTTGAACCACCGCCATGGCTTGCACCCCCACTGTTTGAACCACCGCCATAGTCTCCACCTCCATTGATTGCACCACCGCCATGGCTTGCACCCCCACTGCTTGAATCACCGCCATAGCCTCCGCCCCCACTGACTGAACCACCTCCATGGTCTCCTCCCGAAATACTGCCATAGCCTCCACCCCCACTGCTTAAACCACCTCCATGGCCTCCTCCTCCACTGCCTAAACCACCGCCATAACCTGCATCCCCATTGCTTGAACCACCTCCATGGCTTCCAACTCCACTGCTGTAACCACCATCTCCACTACCTGAGCTTCCACCTATGCTGAATGAGCCTCCACCCATATTACTTTTACCTCCATAGCCTGCAGCACCAACCATATTGCTTTTAACTCCATAACCTGCAGCACCTATCATATTGCTTTTAACTCCATAGCCTGGAGCACTTACCACGGCAACTACCCCACCGCCATAGCCACCACCACTTCCTCCACCATTTTCCCCACTGCTATATCCACCATCTCCACTGCCTATGCTCCCTCCAAAGGTAACTGACCCCCCGCCATAGCCCCCACCTACACTGCCCTCGCTTCCACCTCCACTTCCTGCACCACTACCATAGCCTCCTTGGTTTCCTCCAGCTACACCACCACCACCATAACCACCATCTCCACTGCCGATACTTCCTCCAACGTTAACTGGACCTCCGCCATAGCCTCCATCTCCACTTCCTGCACCGCTGCCATGCCCACCTACGTTTCCTCCACTACCATAACCACCATCCCCACTTCCTGTGCTTCCTCCAACGTTAACTGAACTTCCGCCATAGCCTCCACCGCCACTGCTTCCGCCTCCACTTCCTGCACCACTGCCATAACCTCCTCCGTTTCCTCCACCAACGGCACCACTGCCATAACCACCATCCCCACTGCCTATGCTTCCACCAACGCTAACTGAACTTCCGCCATAGCCTCCACCCCCGCTGCTTCCGCCTCCACTTCCTGCACCACTTCCTGCACCACTGCCATAACCTCCTCCATTTCCTCCACCAACGGCACCACCGCCATAACCACCATCCCCACCGCCTATGCTTCCACCTACGCTACCTGAACTTCCGTCGTAGCCTCCGCTCCCACTTCCTGCACCGCTACCATAGCCTCCACCCCCGCTACTTCCGCCTCCACTACCTGCACCGCTGCCATAGCCTCCACCCCCGCTACTTCCGCCTCCACTTCCTGCACCGCTACCATGGCCTCCTTCGTTTCCTCCAATAGCAGCTCCATAACCACCATGACCACTGCCCATGCTTCCGCCAACGCTAACTGGACTTCCGCCATAGCTTCCACCTCCAGTGCTTATGTCTCCACCCCCACCGACTGCTCCACCTCCATATCCATCAGTACTTCCTCCACTGATTTCAACACTGCCATAAGCTCCATCTCCACTACCTGTACTTCCTCCTATATTTGCTTCAGCGCCACCATGGCCACTTGTACTACCGCCATATGCACTACCTCCACTTCCTGCATCACCGTGGAAACCTTCACCACCGGCACTAATTGTACTTGGGCCATAACCGCCATCTCCAATTCCAGAGTTGCCTCCTACGCTCGCAAAACCCCCTCCATAGCTTCCCTCTCCACCATGGGATCCACTTCCTGAGCTACTACCATAACCACTTCCACTGTCTGCACTTCCTGCTCCGCTAATTGCAAAACCTCCCCCATTGCCCCCTGAACTGCCACCATAGTTTGCAACTCCACCATCACCATAACCGCCATCACCACTGCCAGTGCTTCCGCCATAGCCTCCACCTTCATGACCACCAAAGTCTTCACCTCTACCTCCACCACCAGAACCACTGCCATAACCGCCATCGCCCATACCTACGCCATGGCCTCCACCACCTCCTCCTCCAACAACCATGTTCCCACCATATCCACTACCAGAACCTCCTCCCCCAACACTTACCTCACCACCAGCAAAGTCCCTTCCTCCCTGTCCTCCTCCATTGAATGTGTCACTGCTATATCCGCCATCTCCAATCCCTCCTACCATTGGGGCACCACCTATATAGCTTTCCCCTCCATGGCCCATATCGCCATAACCTCCCCCTTGATGTCCTGAATTGTCACCCCCACTCATGACATTGCCCCCATATCCTTCCCTTCCATCTCCTCCAGCATTGTGATCAACAGAATTGCCTGCACCATTGCCATATCCACCACCTCCATTGCTCATACTCCTTCCATAACCTTCATCTCTTCCAACATCCATTACACTACCTACGTAACCCTCATTACCCCCTCTACCGCCACCCATTCCCACGCTAATTACACGTCCACCATAACCCCCACCATGACCTCCTCCGCCCCCACTAGGCCCACCTACACTGTAACTGCTGCTTACTTGAAACCCTCTTGGCATTCCAATATGGCCGCCGGAATGTCCATAACCTCCTGAATTCCTGATATTTGCGTTCATGTGGATGGATTTGTCCTTGTAGCCTTCTGTTCTACCACTGCCGTAGTTACCGCCTTGAGGTCCTCCATCAGAATTTCGACCAAAGCCAGAATCCCCCCCGTTCCCCTTATTACTCTCAAAAGAGCCTTGGTATGCTGCTGTTGGTGCTGTTTCCATGTATCCTGTAGTCGCTGATGCCATATGTGATCTTACATCGATGTTGTCTTTCATGTTGTAAGACGATGTCGATGTCAGGACATGGTTGTGCCTTGGTGCTCCAGAAGAGTGGATGTGAATTGAACTTGCTGATGCTTCGCTGGCAAGCTTTGGTACATCATCTGTGATCTTGGCACGGTTTCTTACTTGATTTAACCCAAATCTTGGACTGATAATAGGAATCCATTTTCCTTGATAACCGTCTGTCGACCATTTTATGTCTGGATGCCCCACTACAGATTTTTTCACCTTTACCGTCTCAGTCGAATTACTTGTCGTCGTCTCGTTTGCTTGCTTGTGCAAACTCTCGTCTGCACAAGTGTGTGCTATTAGCAATGCTAAGGTCAAATGTAAATACTGAAATACAAAAGCATAGAAATTTATTACTACTAGGAAATGGGATCAATTAAGAAGAAATGTGTCAATGCTCATTTCGATTCATAAAAATAACGTACTTCTTAATTGAAACTTGTTCAACTTCATAGGTTACAATTACTTTATTCTATGTAGCACATGGCAAATGCTAATGCGACTCAGTGTTTTAATCAGTTACGTGTATTTTGGACTTTGAAGGCCCACTACTTTGTGGATGAAAAGATTTTTTTAAATGGTCCAATTTTAAATTGGAAAGTTAACATTTACCATGACATTTAATAACTGTATGCCTAAATAAATTAGCGGAAAGTGGCAAATTCAGTGTCTCATCCTCAATGAAACACAATTCCAAAACGTGTAATATTAAAACGTTAACGTTTGGATTAAGCAAAACCTATATGGTAATTTATTTATCGTAGCTTCTTAAACTTTCTTAAACTCAAAAATCATTCGTTACATTGATTTATTATGAAAAAAAATAATCGTCATACTTTGAACATTTTAACGTTATACTTCCTTATCCTTAAAAATGTAGTTTGATGATGCAAATAATGTAATTTGTCCCTTTATAAAACATTTTAATTTGATAGAGTGGCTGCTTGAACAACGTAGCTTAAACATTATGCTGATATATTAAAAGGAGTTTCCTATTACGTCATGATCGGCCATGTTTGTTGTAGGTTGGCTTTGCTAATTTCGGAACATAAACGGTATAGTTGACAAGAATGTACTGTAATTAATATGTTAATATGCGACTGTAATGTCATTCGCCTAGCTGGAAATAGGAACAAAATGTTATACATAATCTAAATTTTTAAATGTAATATGTAGAGTATGTGGATGTTGCATGGTTCAGCTGCGAGGACATACTGTACCTGTAACCAAACATTGTACCGCAAAGTCGCAGTAATGCGTAATGTTTGATCATGAAATAAGCTAGTTCTGTTTGCACGCAAGTAACAGACGTGCTGTGGGTTTATATTCTGCATGGTAATTAAATGAAACCTGTTATGTTAAACTTAATTGACAGATTTCACAAGGTTACGCGTTAATGTAACGTACATGTAAACTTGCTGAAAGATAAAAATTTATTCAGTATTTTTGGATTGCTAAATGCAATAAGAAATATTCTTATTAAATTTATTTTCTAAACTTGCTGAAAGATGTAAATTTATTCAAATTTCTGAAGTTCTGGTTCGGTAAGATCTTAGAACAATTTAGGTTAACATCACGGATTTCTGTCTTTAACCGGTAAATTTTACCTTGACTACACTAACATCATCTTCTCCCTTTATTATGCTGATAATTTTTAAAGATAAATTTGAATGAAGTAAAATTTATAATTGGCATTTTTTTTGGGAATTAACTATTAATATTAATTTACTTTTTTCAGAAAAGGTTAGAATCCCTTTAATTAAATTATGTTCACTTTTGATTATTCATGTTAGTCTTACATTGTTATGGCAAGTTCTAAACAAGATAGGGTATTACAATTAATGTACAGGGTGTATCTGCAAACTATTTTGGTAGGTGTTAAATACCCTTACTGATTTCACAATGTCGGACGATGCTTGATTATTCAGAGAATTTAAAATGAAACGAGAAAATTTGGAATTGTCGTCAAATATTTCACAAGCTTTGAAGCCAAGTTTCCAAAATTAAATTAAGCTTAAGACCATGAGTGGTCGTATTGCTGTGACCATGGGCGAATTGAAATCAAATCAGAAATTATATGCGCTTACCCATTTTCTTGGTATCATGGTTTTGAAGATTTTCAGATTCGATGTTCTTCTCGTTTGATGATTTTCTAATATTTGATCGAGTCCAAATATCTTGTGTCACTGACACGTCGTTGATGCTAACCGCGTCAGACGTTAGCTTTCCTTGGATTAATTCCTTCCCAATTTTTGTTTATTGGCCAAGTTTCATTGCTGATCGAAGGAGCCAATGTATTGGTATGGATTAAATTCGACGGAAAGAGGAGCATCTGCAAATAGATGTGCACTCTATTTAAACACGGTTTAAATGTGATTTCCTCCATGGGATGTGGGTTCCTTTATATACCCCATGACTGTACGAATCATCTTCAGCCCTCAGCCTAGTAACCTCAAAAACCATGTTGCTTTCCTATCGCAGAACAACAACAAAAAAGTTGCAGTATGGGAGCTACCGTTAACTTCAACTAGATATGAAATTATGGGATCTGCTGTGCCTTGTTGGTTATTGAATGTGTGTGCAAAGTCACTCTTAGATTTAATAACAGATGACAAAAGGCAGGGCTGGTTACTTCTGCTGGTATAGATAATTTGGAGCGTCTGGAAGTGACTCTTGATATCTGTCATGAAATCGATTTTAACAATTATTAATAGATAAGATGCACCATGCAGTTTAACACTGCTAAAGACGCGTTTTCAACGATGAAAACGGACTGTCATCGTCTCCAGGTTTCTTCACTTGGAAATTTGTTGTGCTCCTGCTTTCTTATCATTAAGTTCACTTTAGTTGATCAAAGTGGTCAATAAAACGGATTGTCATCAATTATTCTGTCTGAAAACGTGTTTAATTAAATAATAGGATGGCTATTTCAGAATGAGTTGTTAATTTCACTGAAATCCCGCTGTTTTTCGTTGGCTCCCCTCGGTTTACCTGTTGGCTATAATTAGCGATTTTCAGTTTCAGCTTAATCTAAATTAATCAACGTTGAGTGGGCTTAACAAATACCCACTCCATTGGGCTCTTATGTGCAATTAACGCAGCATTAAACACTTTCCATTAAGAATTAATTATTAAGTTTCAAGGGCACCTTTGTAGACAATGTTTTGAAAAAAATAATCTTCACGTTGCTAATGAAATTCGAGTAATGTCAACATGGCTCTTTGTTTGCTATATTTTAGCATGAAACAACCATGTCTCCTTTAATGAATTGTCCATTGTTTATAGTGTTGTTCATAATCATCTACATGTATGTATTTATCATCAATTTTTTTAAATACGTGTATCTGCATGACATTTAATTTTTTTTTCTTAAACGTAATAGAAACGACCGAGCATTGAAAATAGACATGAATTACATGTAGGCAATTCATCATTTAGATATAGCACAGTGATTCTTAATTCTGCTTTCTTCCTCCCTTTCTCACGTACATTGCACATACTGTACGTCTGAAAATAGCTAGTTATAACATTTGTATCAAACTATTCTACAGGGATATAACAGCGGAAATTCAAACTTCAATTATTTTCATGTAAATTGTATGATGATGCGGTGGAAAAAGTAAGTTCCAAAACGTGGACCTTTTCAAATCCTGAAAATGTCAACTATAAGGGCGTTGTCCATTTCATGCTGAATAGAATCTATTTCAGTGAAAATAGTGAAGGGTGGTTTTGTAATCTCATTGTGCGTTACTGGATAACATTTTGTAATATCAGATAATTGATTCGAATTTAAGATACATTTCAGATTTAGGTTTGAGGATGTGTATTGTAAAAAAGCAGAATGTAACAGTGTTTGTAGATCTGTCTTTTGAGATCGACTTTCAGATAGCTGAATAGGGATTGGGTGAATGGCCCAACCTAATTGCTTGATATAGTTGGCTTAATGCAGTCGTGCTGGCGAGCTAAAAATGCTCTTATCATTAATAACTGTCTGATGGAAATGAAAATCATTTAAATCTACGTGGTGGCTTGCTTTTTTTTAATGTGGATGTATCAACAATGTAATCGCACGGAAAGCTTATGATCCATATTTTAAACATCAAATGCAAAAAGTACGGTAAATCCCTTTTAAATTCATGTAATTGCACTTTTTTAGGAGGGCAACATGCGCAGAATTTAGAAAGTGATAACTGTAATTTAACCCGAGGAGTTAAGAACAAGTGAAGAACGCACTTTCGTAATATTATAGACCATTTTTATCTTCAAAGCAATTAAGGTCTGCACATGTAAACGAGTTTAACTAGTACTTATCATAAATTGCCACAACATTTTTTAGATAAGATCTGGACGATTTGTTCCGCGTGCAATCACGTGTGTTCAAGGCAGCGACATACATGCACATGTAAGTCGCATGCTAATAATCAGATGCACGATTAATATCAAATAAATTATTACAATTAAAAGTGAAATTAGTTTAGACAGTTTGGTGAGGGGGAAATCCTTCATTGAATGATGTATGCTTATTTTTAGGTAAGATTATTTCCACTTCGCAAAATGACACGTTGTAATTGCTGATTCGCTTTGCCCCTATTCTGCTAATTATGTTTAGTTTTATCGCCATTATTATTTAAATAAAACAGTCGCTTCCCGTTTTAAATTTAGTTCAGTTGGGAAAGTAGTTATGGAATGCGAATGTTGCACACCGTAAAAATTGCCATTTGTTAACTATCCTGAACAAGACTAACAACAAGTTTTGTTTAAAGTATTAGCTAGGGCACATCGATGCCCAAGTAAGCTAATGACATTTAAGCAGTCAAATCCAAACTTACCATTTTTCCTTGCCAAAGGTTGAAGTGTTGCAAAGTATTCTGAATATTCTTAAGAAGATCGCATGTCTTCCTCCGCAAGATTATAAACCGTAACTCAAAACCTGACACACACTTTCTTCGATTGTGTTGTCAAATATCTTGATTTAAAGTATACTTAATATTCACGACAAGCACTCGATTACGTATACAGAGACACGCATGACTCGTATTTCTATACTTCACATTCGAATATTGGCTCAGACGTCAAAAATCTTCACTCACTTCCTGTTTGTTCATTTAAAGTGCTTGGTCAGAAACCAAATAATTAGTTAGTGACTTAATCATCAAACGCATTCGTCCAGTTTTAAATAAGACGGTGTACCTCAAGTTATTTGAAAATGTCAATATTGTTAGGGAAAGGTGCAATGGCCAAACTTTAATTTAATTCAAGTTTATATCTCAGGTTTAGCTTTTTTCAGTGCTTAAGTTGTACTTTTTATTAATTCATCCTGTTTTTCCTTTCGAGTTAATTTTGTCAACATTTTTTCTGGCTTACATGTATTTTAGTTTTATTTCATTTTAATTTCAAGTGAATGCTGCAGCCATTTTAATCTAGATAAATTAGTAAAGCAACCCAAAGAACGTTTTAGGCGTGACGAACTTAATCAAGAAATTGCATAAAAACCTCTTTACTTTTTAAGGCACCTAAACGACTTTTTTTTCGCGTAATGGGTGGTCAGACAACGCAATTTCCATAAATTATTTTCAAGTCGTTTTCTTACCTCTGCGTGTATAAAGTTCATTTCCATTTTACATTAAGGTGCATCTTTATTATATTAGCCAATACTCGCATAGTGAAGCTGGTTTCCTTTTCATGTACTGTATTTTAACGTGAGAACCTAAGAAATAATCCTCATTTATGGTCACCACTTTTGTAATGCAAGAAAAATTTCATATTTTTGTTTCATTTCCTATATACGGACAGAGTTCATTGACAAAATTCTTTTTCTAAATTGTTTATCTAACATTTGACATTATGAGCTTCTTTTGATTTTACATATGGGTTTTTGTCAAAGATGCTATTGTCCAAATTTCGTTGTGTTCCCATAAGGTTGTGGTGTACATTTGTGTTAGAAAAAAAAATGCGACAATTTTGTCAACAATAAAATGTGCGTTTACTTCGATATACTAAGATGCATGCATCCACTGCAGTCAATCTTGTTTTAGAAGTGTAGTCACGATTTCCAGACCATGTTTTTGCGTGCGGAAGTACATTAACTTCTCGCAACGGTATGCTTCATCTGGGATCTTTATGGGTTTGCACTGGAAGCGATAGCCTACATATTTCGTGGAAGTAAAAGTTGCTTTAGCCGCCTATGAAATACGACCAGCCTCTTTGACCACCCTCTTCTACCTGTCTTCATCCTCCTTATACTACGAAAAGTCTTAAGACGCAACACAGCTTTCTCTCGAACTTTTTTTATGTGGTAAAGTTTACTAAACCGTGTTAGTTAAAAAGATTACTCCGTATAGCACAATTTTGAAAGAGCAATGACCACTCCACTTTCAAATTGCTTTATTATTATTAGGAGCATACTGTAGTTAAGTGAAAGCACCTTTAAATTTAAAGTTGTCAATTAAGTCCGCTATGGGAGGCCGTTTGCTTCGTCTAATTTATGTGCTAGGCGGTGTACTGATAGTTGAGGATGGTTTGCTAGTTATATATGTACCTATGCAGTGAATACACATCATTTGATGGAATTACAGTAATTTGCAATTTTTTTTAGAAAATTCATGTGGGAATGACCACCTATGGTTAATTTATGCCTGCCCATCTTGAACACTGCATTCTTTAACGTTTTCAATAAAACTTTGCAATGCGTACTTAACCATGAAGGAATATGCACAGAATACTAAGACGTGTACCCGACATGTACATGTAGATCATTCGAAAATTTATTCCAAGAGAAATAACGATTCATTTTCAGTTATGAGTATGGAATGCAGCACGGAGTTTAATTTTAATTTATTTTTGAAGTACTTAAATGGTTATCGACTCTATAATCGACTACGGAAAAAAAATAACAAAATTGTTATTTTTATTATTCATCAAAATTGGCCGAATCACCCTTAATGGAAAAAATCCGAATTCCATCACATTTTCTGATGATCATTTTTGATTCCATTAAAACTTTCAAACTTCATTGATCTTTCTTTAAAAAAAATATTAGCAAAACCAGACGATCCATAGTAACATTTTGACAATATAAGTAAATGGAAATACATGCATGTTCACTGAATACAGTATAAAAGTCGTATTACAATATACTGAACAATATTCCAGTACAATTGTCATTATTTTTCTTTTCCGCAGTTCCAAACACTGACATAAACTTTTTCACAAATTTTCATCACCTGTATTTAAATTTTAATTTTTCGCTACATCACCCCCGTTGTCGAATCGCCATGATAGTGGTATATCTCTTCTTTTGAATGTCTGTTTTGGAATTTTCAAGTAGGCTTATTTTTGGGCATTCTGAGTTTCTCCGGTTATTTTGCTTCAAGTAGCCTACTACTACACTGACCGATATTTTCAATTTTGCATTCAAAACGTATCCAGCAAAGCTGATTCGTGTCAAGATCTTTGTGCTTTAAAATTGCTTGCTCACACTATATTAAATATTGTGGATGAATATAAGTAAGGGAAATTACAATTTTCTATTTTGTTCTTTGTGCATTATGTACTTCTTGAACTCGTGAAATCTTTTAGTATAGAATTAACCTGATTAAAAAATGAGCTAATTAGGCTATGTCTGATGAATCCACAGGTTTGGAGACGCATTTTTTTGGTACTGTCATCTAGAAATCCATTACAAACTCCTCATTATGGTCTGCATACTATTTTAGGAATATAAATGAAGTGATCAATGCACGAATAGTGAATATAGAGTATTTACTTTTTGTAAGTGTTGTTGTTCTTTAAAAAGGGCAGCCAGGAAATGGTTTACATCGTGTATGCCTAATGATTGCAAAGTGTGAAGTTTTGCTTTCAGTAGGTCTAACTTGAAATTAAAAATAAGACACCAGTAAATAGACACCCATCTCACACAATTGTATACCTCGCTGTCACATTGGCACTCCTTAATTAATCCTTTGTTTCTTATGTGGCTCCATCCCTAAGTCATTGTCCTCTCGGACGCCATTTTACTTTGTATATACAGTGTACATCATCTATATTGGTTAAGTCCATTGATGCTGTTCAGTTGCTGAAAAACTGACTATTTCGACTTATAATATCCATATTTCACAAAAGATTCAATTTAATTTTTGGACGCACCTAAAATCGCTCGAAATTCGTCGCTAAATAGACTTGCAGACACCCACTATCAACATATTCATATAAGTAGGTTAGTAAAATAAATCCTATGACTGACATTACATTGTCACGGTCAATTAACATTGAACAAATCTGCGCCCAGTTATATTGATTTAATGAAATTGATTCACTGTTAACTCATGTTGTTAATTTCAGACTTTTAACACGGGAGGTATTATTCGTCACCATCTAAACAAGCATTAGTATCAACATGTAATACAGTTGGTGTAACTGGGTTCATGAATTAGGAACCTTTTAGCTGAACACGAAATCTCCTAATGGATGAGAAGCTGAAGCTATGGTTAGGATTCACGACCAATACTGTGTGGTTTTAAAAAAAATCCAGAGCACGACAAAGTAGCAAAATCCACTTTAATGAGTTTAATGAGTAATGAAACGTGAGTTTCGTGTACTTTGATGTGAAACACGTACATGAGCGTATACCGTACAATTTAGCAGAATGATGTCAGCAGGGTAAGCAAACTGAATTTGGTAATTTACGTATTCGGCGTTTTATGAAAAACAAAATGCAGCTCAACGAAGTACTGCCTAGCCCATCTTGCTAATTTGGTAAAATTAACGTGTCCATTGCATTTTTGGTTTCCATTTGCTGTTGCAACTTATGGGATGATTTCCTGGTTTGTAGTGATGGCGACCCTTACTGGCTTTACTAGCTAGTATCGATATTATTTCTTTCCACTTGGGTTAAAAGGTAAACAAGGAAATCTGACTAAAATGACTTTCGACATGCCTCAAGTAGTACAGTAGAGCAACTTTTAAGACAAATACAGCATGCTCATTTCACACACATGTACATATCCTTGCATCCTAGAATTTGTTTCTGGTTAATTGACACAAATTCTTGGCGTGCATTCAGTTCACTGAGTTAATTATGTATAACAAAAGCCTCACTAACCCTTGAAAGTATTCCAAAATAAATGAAGAAGAAATCGTGGTGTCTAATTAGTGACTGTGCTGTTTGTTTGCATATTTATCTTGGATATCAACTTATCCAATGGTTCTGAAGCATCAAAATCATGCAGATCAACATACAGTACATGTACTGTATTTTGGCCTTGGTAATTCTACAGTTTTGGTTTTCTGGAATACTTAGTGTAATAACCAACCGAACCGTTACAATTATCAACTTTTATTCGGAATGTTTTGCCTGCAGCCTGTTCTTCGTTTCTTAATTTTCGGGAATTACGTTCACAATATCACGTGAGAAAAGGCATGTATGTTAAATGTATGCAGCTGAAAAGGTGAATCCATTTTCTCCTCGCGGTTGTCTTTCTAAGAAAATGTAGTCTTCATCTCTACACATCATCCTGGATTCCTGATGAAGAATGAGTCTACCCACACAAAATAACCAACAGCAACCAAATAGTTCAAGCCACAAGTTCAATGGGCTGCCCTCAGGTCACTGCGCAGTGCTTCTTACAATGTAATATTCATTACCAGATACTGTATGGCCCACTCAATAGCAATCTCCACCAACCCACGTGAATCTAGAACAGCGTAAATTAAGTGGTCAGTCATGAAAACTTTTGCTATCTCCCTTGTCAAACTTTCGCCAGAATACAGCTACAGTTCATCTTTTTATATGCATCACAGTGGTCGATTTTTTGATTATTATTTCAAAACCATGATCAGTGATTGGATTTATCATATATGACAGTTCATTTATTTCTCTCTCTCAATTATCCTTAAACAGCAGTGAAAAATTCAAGTTTAGCCGTTGGTCTAACCATGCAGTTGACCACACTTACTGTATACATGTGTGTATGCTGCGTGCTGCATGCGTCAAGACATTATGCTATCTTAGAATAAATCAAATTAACATATGATTATACCGTAAACGTAAATGTATCCACGTTCTTTATTGAATGCTGTCTACTTTGAGCTAATCATTCACTGATGAATAATTAGTCTTCAGAAATGGTCCGCTCAATTTCGCACCTAATTATTAGGAATGCCATAGTGGGCAAAGGGTTTTTTGTCTCTACAAATTGAAAAATGACGGCAATCAAGTTATACATGCGCACTTTCAAGAAAGTAATATTTAAAATGGAATACTTACTCTTAATTATATGCATTAGCGCATAATGCTTTGAAGTGCTGATCACATTATTAGTATGACCAAAATATCGGAATAAACTAGGTGATGTTCTCTTTGTCAAACTAAAGGGTGTACGTTCCAACCATTCTAATACAGACATGCTGTTCATAAATACAACTACTTACTGTATAGAAATAAATGCCAAAAACTTCGTTTTCAGAAACATTATGTAACAGGGTCAATATTATTCTGAAACTTTGTTGAGTATTGAATGAAGTGATTTTGGCAATTCCAAAAAGTCATAATAATCTTAGATCGCGAAACTGGAACATCAAACATCAATGACTATTCGAAATCTAAGTGCAGCATTCCTTCAATAACTAAGCAGGGGTGTTGAGGATAAAAACCGCTACTGAATAGCTATATAATTCGCATTGATTTTAACAAAAGCTTGATGCAGTTATTATTTATGGTCGGGATTTTGTATAACCTTTAAATCTTAATGGTGTTGCAGGCCAAAAATCCAGCTTAGCAAACGGTACATTGATTTTCAGAAATGTTAATGTATAAATATGTTCAACAAAGTGTTCGTTCCTCAGTGATTATTACGTACTTATAAATAGGAAAGTTGATTAATCTAATTGTTGATGCTTTTTTAAGACGTTCTATGCGCACAAAAGCATTGCTGATGGCTATGCTTATGCAAGCATCAAACTGTCGTCATGCATCACTGTCTGAGAAAAAATTATTAATCACATCGTAACTTGTTTGAGCTTTTATAATTTTTTCTTGGAATTTTAAACAATTTTTCACTTCACTTTTAAAAGTTATGAAAAGTTTAATTCCTTGGAAAGGTTTTTATAAATGTACGCTATTATAGTTATCTTTTGGATGCGAATGAACATACTTTTTCGTAAGATAATAACTTCCTCGCTCTGAATTAACAGGAATTTTTAATCGTTAGATGATATTTCTATTGTGTTGTTTTTTGCACGTTATCGTCTTTTTGTTTTATATTGTTAGCTTGGATTTTTAATTATGACAAGGAGTAGTTTTCAGCAGTAAGCTGTTTTCAACTATGGAATGTTTCCCAATTTTGTATGCACAAAATCATACAGTAATTTTGTAATTTTCCTCAATTTCCTATTTTACGTTGAAATCCTATTCAGTTCAATCCTTCACCCATCAATCTATCAACCCAATTTATTCGGCCGTTACCACCTCAATTGGGTGGACACCAACATCAATACCTAAATGAATTTCTAATATCTTAACGCCTTTAGTAATAGCATGCAAAAAATATGACCAATACTGTAGGTTAGATCCGAATACGCTTGAAGTTCCAAAAGTCGATTTTTAATGACATGTTCTGTTGTACATGTAAGTCTGGAACTGAAAAATTATATTTCCGTTCGGAGGTGGTAAAGGGATGAAAATTGTATTGGGATGAAAATAACAAATTAGCCAAATTCTGTGAATTTCTTACCGGCAGACAAATAAATTTCAGATTGGTCTACAATACACGGCTTGTTATCTCTAATTATTGTTATCTCTGTTATCTCTTGTTATCTCTGATAACTATTTCTTTTGCTTCTTTATAATGCATCGACTTGACAATTTCAAGCATTTATGATAAAGTAAAAGCAAGAGACGTTCTAAAATTCAAATTGTACCATATTTTACGGGATGATTCATTAACTGCCATACAATATATGGAGTTTCTTCAACATTAAATCGACATCAGCAGTGAACACGCAAATTTCTGAAACTGGTATGTTCACGAAATTACTATATGGAAAGTATAGGCTAAATGTTTTGAAAACTTGTACGTTTTAAATTTAAGAAACTGGATGTACATTTTGGTGCATCTTTGGGAAGAATAGTAATTTTGCAGTCCGTTCACCTAATTCTTACAAAACATTGCACAAAAGATTCCATACCATCGCAGCGCAAGGCTAGGCTTGAAAAATCTGCTTTTGATGGATTAACATGCTTAGAAATGAGAAAACATGTAAAAATGATTATAACGCATACATCTTCCGAAATCTCATCCCACGCCCAACCTTCCCACCTGTTTTCCCATAGCCAACCTCTTTTTTCCCTAATGTTTCTGCTGTGCCTGTCAGTTATTTTGTCCATCTAGGAACTGTGTGGGATTGTGAATTTTTCATTCGAGTTTTTGAATTGAAATAATTATTTTGAGGGAAACAAAAACATTAATCACTGATATCAGCGTGGCCTGACTTGCGTTTTCCTTCAATTAATTCGTACAGCACTAATGAAACTTAAGCGTTCGTGTGCTCGCCAATTGTGGTTCTAATTCCAGAAAATGAGAGCACAATTAAACACGAGCCCAACACAAAAGGAACGTGTTAGACGAGTTCGTCTGAAAACTTGAAGTACATGTACGTGGCAGATGGTATGTCGGTGTGGGCCTTGATGATGTCGCTTTTCCACTCCCAGCAGTTACCAGACATTTCATCACGTTGAAAGTTCATCAACCTTCGTATGTACACACGTTTTAACTGGTGCATCCTATAGCACACCTGTTGCCATTCTAGGAAGGTACTTTCTGTTTATACTCTTTTCAAGTCGAGTGTAGTTCGCTTTTATGGGTTTGATTGGGTTTTGAGTTTTCCTTATTTTTGTTTTCTTGGGAGGCATGGAGGATGGGCAATGCTTTTGAGTAAATTTACGAACGTTAAGTTGAGTCGATGTCAGCAATTTATTTGGGATTATGCGGAAATATCTTGTTTCACAATGGCAGCATCGTGATTCATGTGCCTGCAATGGACTATCCAAAAAGTACATTTCAGCTTTGAAATTGATCATGAACTTTTTTCTTCAGTGACTTTAATTAGCATTAAGCGTGCACGTATAAGTAGTGTTCCACATAACGTTACGTGCGTGCAAGTTGACTTACTAGCTGCAAAAAATAAAGCTAAAGTGGTTGAGGTATGGCTTCCTAATAAATCGCTGGCCAGGCCTGGAAAAAAAGTACTGTAATCGTCGTTCAAGAGTGCAAGTTAAAAAATTTTGTTCGGTAAATCGGATTACATAATGAGGTGCAGAGGTGACCAAACTCACGCGTGCTGTTTTGTTTGTTACACGGATTTCTAAAAGGCATGTTTTATGTCGGTAGTTCGGCAAAAACGATCCATTCAAATTACTCTTACGGCGAACGTGCCAATGAACCATCTCAAATATTATTTCAGCAAGTATGTTTATTTAGTAGCACATGTTTAGAAACATGGGATTAGACTCAGTTACAAACATAATAAAAGGCATTTTGGCTTATAAACTATGTAAATAAGGAACGATAAGTGAGTGTTTATTGCGAAAACGAGTTTGAACTAACAAAAAAGTGTTTCTATAATTTAATATCTATACAGCTTTAATGCAAGCATACGTTCCTTGCATAATGCAGTGAATCATGATGGATTAGAGCTGGGATGAACTTTTCTTTTGTAAAATTCTTATTTTTTAATTGCAATTTTTGTGAGCGGGCTTTAGTTAAATGACTTCCAATGATGTCATGCTGAGGATGCTTGGATGACACAAGAGAAAACAACTTTAAAAGGTATCAGAATACCTGTTTCTCTTATTAGATGTTCTTTCTTGCGCCATTCAGTGAATAATACTGCATCATTATAATTATGATTTTCAATATTCGTTAATTTAAGTTAAAATGAATTTTGTTAGGCGGCTTAGTTAAGGTTTGTATACACTTGTATAAATGAAGTCAGATTGGTGATGCTTGGATGAAAAGAGAAAAAAAAACTTTAAATGGTATGCGGATGCATTCAGTGCTTATACGAGTGTAATTACAACTGTCAACATTCATTAAATTATGCTAAAATGAATTTTTCCTTTGGAAATTTTAAATTTTTAATTTTTGGGAGTCGGCTTTAGTTAAGGTTAAGTGATATCAGCTTGATGTTTCTTGGATGACCCGAAAGAAAATGTAAACTGTAAAATAATTGAACGATCTTACATACTGTTTTAGTTGTTAAGCAATTACTCAATTTAGTTCTCTAGTAAATATTGTAGTTAATAACAGGACATTCTCAGTAATTTGCTTTATTGATCTCTCTCAGGCTTAATCCTCGTAACACAGGTTTCAATCCTCTCAAATATTTTATATTCCATAAAGTTAAATTCTGGGCTTACCTCTACTTACATGTATTACTACTAAACAAACATCCCTCTGTCAACTTGAAATCAACATATCGTATACATAGACTTGGTTAAAGGTGGGGTTTGACCAGATTGCATAACGGTGTTGGATATTTTAGCTGATATGGATTCTTGTTAACTGTCACGGAATACTGTATCTACCCGCTTTGGATCATAGCAATTCGCCTTCCATAAATGGTTGACAGGTTTAGGGGATTCAAAAAAAAACGTACGTGAAAGCGACACATCAAGTTAAAGATAATTTGTTCTCATGATGTATATGTATTATCAGTTTGCATGAAAGTTTCTTTTATATTTTGAAAAGATTAAATGAGGAATGCTTTCTTAAAATTTATGAATCTACATCTATTATACTATCAATTTAAAAACTATGCCGTTGTAAAGCTTTGCACTATGGTCATGTTATTTTTTGTTTGGTATCGGTTTTTTTTTAAATTGATTATTGTGCCGCTTGACATGTGCAACAGCCCTGAAGAGAAGCGTTAGGAAAGATAAATTAACCTAAAATCTATTCTACTCAAATTGCAACCGTCTTGATGTCGATACTTCCACTCTACTCCATATTTTCGAGTCTTCTTTCGCTGAAGTGTAAGGAGCGGTGCATAATGTAGTGATCTCTGAAATGTGACCGGTTAGGTCATGAGTATATTACATTAGTTTTGTGTATCATGTAGTTTTGTTTCTCAAGCCTGAAATTGTTAAAACAAGCAAATAACTAACATCCCTATTTATGGAGCTTGAACTTTTAATTTCATTTTAAAAATTGTCAACAAAAGTTGTAAAATGCGATTTTTGTCTGAATTTTGAACACATGCCCTACATCTCTGAACAACTTTAATGTAGATGAGGTAATTGTGTAAGTACCCAAATAGAAAACAAGTGAAGCTTGCATAACTGGCTAGGGACCTAAGCTTCTGTTTTTCAACTGAACCTCAGACATTTATTTTTTGACGCTTTAAGTCTTGTACATGTACATGTAGTTGCTCTAGTTGTCTTTTTTGATCTTACGACAAGGCATGGTATTGAATTCATTTCACTTCATCTATTCGTCACCACATACAGTATTTCTGTTACAAACCAAGACAGATCGTCCCTGTTAATCTTTGTCATTTGCAGCTAACATTACGTTAATTAATAATGACACTCATTTTTCTATCACAACCCTATATGATGACTACGCAGGAGTTCACTTACACTGAAGACACACCAAAGCTAAAACGCGATTATTAACAAACGCGGTAATGTCGTTTTCCATTGTCGAGTGGGAAATACACAACTGAGGACATACCGAACTAAAATCTAGTGTTACAACCTAGATTGCGAAATCCGTGATGACATGTTGCTGTGGAAACCGGCATTACCACGTTTTTCAAATATCGCGTTTTAGCTTTGGTTTGTCTTCAGTTTTCCTTGTCTAGTCGAGGCTGGGAATCTAGAAATGCCAACTTGGATAGGAAAATTTCACGAATAATGTTACCTTATGTTATAAATGTAAAAAGGGTTCAGGCTTAAAATAAGATCTGTTTCTACATGTATTACATTAAGCTACTTTCGAACCAATTTCTACAAGTTGTGTTTTAGGAAGCGAAACATGGCTCCCACCCTCATAATTTTCATTCGGAACTCAGGCAATTTCTGATGGGTAGAGTTATAATTCAGTGTGATCTCTTGAAAACGCATCAACATGGGAATTCATCGCATTCCAATGATAGTAAGCCAAAAGCGCTGCATTTCTTCCAGAAATGGCGCTCATTTCCATGGCACTGGCTGCCCAATCAATACTGCTGGTGTAGAAGATCCCAGGATGCAACACAAAAGGTCCCAAGCTTTCTGGAGGTGTATAATGGGGATACGCCAGCCAACTTCTTGATACCACAGTTTTTCGTTCTGTAAATAACAAATCCAATTCCTCTTCATTTAAAAGTCTTTGTGAGACAACTTTCCAAACGTTCATTCCAGACTGGTTCCATTCTTCGTCGACGTCAACAGGGTAAACCCTGGTTATGGAATTAAACAGGGACTTGTCCGTTGTTGTTAATATTGCATCCAAAGCAGACTCCTTAGTTTTTGTGTCTATGAATGACGTGTTGACTACACCGCTTACTAGGGTCGTCACTGAAGAATGGTAACGGCCCTTGAAATTTAGGTGCTCTTCGGGAAATCCTTCGAATGTGATATTGGATAATTCTTTAATTAAAGGGGTGGCCACAATCACCATGTCGTATGTTTTGCTTAGTTCTGGAGCCACGTCGTTGTTCGTGTCCTTGTTTAAACGTTCTGAAACTACTTCGAACAAGTTGTTTGGTTTGAGTTTTATTTTCGTAACTTTTGCCCAAATGAGCGTCGAATTCGTTTTTTCTATTAGGGATTGGGGTATTTTTTCGTTGCCTCCTCGCACTCCCCATAATCCAGCCTTGGCACCAGCTAGTGAAATAGCACCTGGGGTGGAAAAAACACGAATTAAAATGTTAATTGAAAAATAGAACTTTGATGAAAAAAATGTCCAAAAATGAGAATGTAAGATCAGCAGAGCAACAAATGATTGTTATATTTTTGTTTTTCGCATTTGGTTTTCAGTACAGGAGTGTGTCTGTACATGTTTTCAGGTTTTAGCAACTTAGCCAAAAAGCAATTTATTTTGTTACTACATGTACATGTAGTATTATTATTTTTTGCATAAATATTGATTGTTAGTGTATTAAACAGGTGAGAAAACGTTTATGCAGGATGCTTTTCTTTTACCTGTTTTAACTGTCAGAGGGGGGAATCAGTGAATATGAAATAAGGCGATTTTTAGGGAAAATGAGGTAATTTTAAATAGGTTGGTTGGGCAAAAGAAATACACTTGAGTGCAAAAAAATCGACTCACTGCAAGAATCGAGTAAAAATGTGTTTTTCTCAGAATCCAAATGTCGGATTTAAAATCGGAAAAATGTGTTTTGTAGACTATTTATTCCTCCTTAAAATTTTCCTAGTGTGAAAAGGATTTCTACTTCTGGTGTAGTGGTCATTTTACCGAGGAACCATTAATTAACAATATGCCTGTATATGTGTGTTCCTTAAGCTCTGATAATCAAATTGCATTCAGAAACACTTTTATAACCACAGAGGTACAAGAATGCATATGTCATAAACAATGCAAATTCGGGTTGCTCTAAGTTCGACATTTTGCGCCTTAAATATGCATAAGGAATTTTATGCAATTAGGCGAATTATAAAGAGGAATAGAGTGTCTACAAAACACATTTCTCAAATTTTAAATCTGACATTTGGTTTCTGAGAAAAACACATTTTTACTCGATTCATGCAGGTGAGGCGATTTTTTTGCACGCAAGTGTATTTTCATTCAGCAAAATCCCTTTAACGAATGTAAGCCAGTTGGATATTTGGTTAGAATTAAACTAAAATATCTTCATTCAACAGCAGATTTAAGTAACGTGACCCGGAAATCAAGGAAATAAAAATATTAGACAAGTGTGGTCACACTACATAAATGTTTTTACCTAACTTAGTTCGATTAAATGATTTACTGGTTTTATCTAAATGTATGCTGTCATTCAAAAGTTGCCAAACTGGAAAGAGGATCCAGAAAATCCTTCTAGGGAAGTTTTATTAGATTTTTTATCAGTCAATTAGGCTATGACTTTGAAGAAAAACCCACTTGGTAAGAAACACAACTTTTTCCAACATCTGATTGCACACAATGGTCTGCATTTTTACCAGTTGTTGCGATTTACAATCCTTACATCTATAAATTATTCAACTCCCGAATTATTATTTTTACTTTTAACTTTTTCAATCTGTTTTATACACACCTGTAAGATGTATACTTACCGACAAATGCGTTGACATCTGTAGTTTGTCCATAACATATTCGAATGATTCCAGTGGCAATTTCACTGACGAAAACGTTAAGAAGATCGTTGTCCAACAAGAATTTACGTGCTGTTATCTTTGTCAAATTCATCAGAAGTGGATCTGCTGCTGTTAATAGCTTCTCCACTGATGTAAATGCAAAACCCCTATCTTGCACGTCATATATTCTGTAAAATAAAAATATTATTAAGTAGCCGTGCTTTAAAATTTCCGACTTGAACGAGATGTCGACAATGTGATGTGCACTAAATTGAGAAGATGTACATGTAAATGTGAGATAACTGCATTAAAACAACAATAATGGTAAGTCCATCAGATTAAGTCCGAAGCTGTTCCGTGTTCGGGTTATTTCACATTTAATAGGGATATATGATACATTATGCCCTGTTTGAATTTTATTTTTCCTTTTTTGTTGTTTAGCTCAACTAGCCTGAAAACGTAATTTCTTATTTAGCTGCCCAACGGTCAGGCAATCAGTGCCAGCCTCCGAAACTGTTAGGAAAAGCCTACATTCTCGTTGTCTATGGCGGAACAAGACATAATGTAAACAGTCTCTGATTGATTTAGATAGATTTGATTCATGTCCTTTGCATCATGCAACAATGGCATCGCAAATTACGGTTTTTATTGTCAATCTTACTTATTCTAATTACCTTAAGAAACGCTTCAACACTTTGTCAATAACAGTATGCCAGTACGTTATGCTGTTTCCATATCGATGAAATAACTGCCCATAAGAGCTCACCGGCCTATCTCCTTCTAAAAGAAGATATTCTTTGCCATCGTATAGTCCAAGTCTGATTCCGAAAACATGACGCCTGGATAATCCTGAAACAAATAAGGAATCTCTTAATGTCATCAGACATCAGCCTTTAAATAAATCGAAAACACTAATTAGTTGAATTTTACATAGTCTCCCATTTTATAGAGGGCATACGTTTTTCAAAATTTAAATTTAAAAAATCATTGTTTTAGAATTTTTGCAATAAATTGTGTGTGTAGCGTACTAAGAGATAAGCTTCCGTACATTTTCCCCAAAATGTCAATTTTTGCATGTATATCATTTATTATTCACTTATATTGCAAATACACTTTTACTGAGGTAGCCAGTGTTGAGCATTTTTATCTCTCAGGTTGGACTTTTTATCATTTTTATCATTTTAGAACACAAAAAAATGGGTATGGCTTCGTGCTTTCTTATGTTCCCAGGTGTAATTTTGACTTAGTGTTTTGTAATACATGAACATTTTTTTTTCAAAAGTGGTTTTATTACCTAGCTGTTTCAAAAAGTCTGCCATGTATTTGTTTTTCGGGTGGATAGCAGAGCCTCCAACTTCATAATAATGTCCATCAAGTTTCGTAGTAGCCAAACGTCCACCAACGTGCTCTTTTTCATATACATCGATATCAGCTCCGTTTTGACCAAAGAGAACCTTCAGAAAATGTGAAGTTGCAGCGCCGCTTATCCCCGCACCAACAATTGCTAAAAATACGAGACATAAAATATTTCAATGACGGTGATGCTATCAACTGAGAGCTATTTATGATTTTGCTTATTTTCACCATAGGCGAAACGATGCGATATGGTACATTAACATAGTTTTAAAGATGTAACTGATTAGTTGCATTGTAGTCATTTGCTGAACCGAAATTATCAGGAAAGTATGACACATTAAATTTTTTGAATCATCTTATTCCACCCTTCGCATAATTTCGCGTCCTTTGGATCACTCGGGATGTCCTTGTTTTCCTTTTTACGGGATGCTTGTACTTATACAGGGTGGTCCTAAAGTCCTCCTCTCGTTACAAAAATTAACTACAGTACCGTCTGCCATCCACAAGTAATGGTAATTCATTGAGAAATGCATTATAAGACATACATTGAAAAATACATTTTAAAATGTCTTTAGATTGAGACAAATTTAATTTCAAACTGTGTTGACAAATACTGTATATTTGAAATGCACACTGTAATGTAGTTCGTGTGTATTGAAAAAAATGTTGTGTAATGCATAATGTATTCTGTTTGCATTGAAAAATGCATTTTACAATTTACAGTATATTCCATGCACTATAAAATGCCAAAAGCATTGATATGTCTCATAATTTCAAGGTTTAAAAAACCTTCATAATTTTTTTAAATTATGAAGGTTTTTTAAATGCTTTTGCTTAATGCTTTTTAGCATTACAATATTCAATAAAAATTACAACTGGCAATGATATAGTTTAAAATTCAAAAATACATTAATTTAATTCAATTCAGTGCAGCGCACATAACTTTTGTAAACATGTAGTGTTAAATACATTGGAAAATAAACAAATCAGTATATTTTATAATGCATTTTTTTTTAAACCGACCAATGCTTTGCAATACAGTATATATTTTGCACTTCATAATGCATTTCACAATGCATTTGAAATGCATTTCCGTTCCATGTGGTCATACATGTACACTGTATATGAAATACATGTAGATAATACGATGCCAGACACAGTACATGTACGTGAGTTTGCGATGCTTTTACTCACCAATTTTTGGTTTTTCTTTCGAACATTCAATTAGAAAGATATTGTTTCCCAGAAGAACGAAAAGGGCCCAAGTTAATGGCTTCATGATGAAAATGCCCTTAGTACACGATGCCAATCTGGAATAAAAATAGCGAAATGAAAACTTTGCTTTTCCACCTAGTCAAAATAAAATATGCCTTAGGGATAAGGAGTTTTTAAGGGGTTTTTTCACAGGAGGGTTGGCAGATCTTGGGGGAGCCAAAGGCCAGTTTTGGGTCGTAAAGTTCACTTAATGCTGGAGGGCACCATATGGCCCCACAATGGCTAAATTTTCGCCGCAGTCCTCGTAAATTTCTGGTAATGCAACGATATCGCCATTAACATCCCATATGATTAGTACTTGTCAGAACATTGTATCTACATGTATAATCACAAGATAATTTAGATTTGCACACATTGGTGGGTCATTTGAGAAGAAGAGACACTTAGGGACACTGCCCTTCTGAATTTTAATTTGAGTTGAATTATTACTGAATGGTAATATGAGAGTGCCATATTGGATGTAAGCTAATACACTATCTAAAATGTGTTATGATGTCTAAGCGGCATGACAGCGTTGAATTGAATCTTAAATGCAAATCAATGTCGGACATTTCTGGCCCGATAAGGGTGGCCTCATTGAATTTCACGCCATACTTTACAGTCATTAATCAAACGTTCCAGTTCATAATCAATCGCCACATAACGTATTCTACCCATAAGTTACAGTTGGGTGATTCCTGTTTTGATGCATCTCATGCACCACAAAGGCCAATAGGTTTTAATGAAGGAACCAAAAGAATGCTGGGGAAAATAAGGAAATCACATGACGGTATGCCATGACCCAGTTTCGTACAAAATGAAATTAATATAGTTAGCTATAGTGAATTTAAAGAATTCTGTGGTTTAAATGTTGATGAATCAAGTCTTGAACACATCCATGCTTTGCATCAACCCCTAAGCGCTTACCCTCTTTGAACACTAATAATGACATAGCAAGGAAATGAGCAACGAGAAAATATTTCAGTACGATGATTACCTTTTTTCATGATATCATTACTCAGTGTAGTTATTTAGTTTGCCCTAGGAGTTGGAAATCAACTTCAAAAACAGTACATGTCCACATGTGCTTGTACTTTCATCCTTATACCGCCATTGTGCTATTTTAAAATTTCGCAATACGATAGCTCATAAATGCAGAGATAAATGATAAAGGAAAATCCAACATCTTTCCTTTAAAAAATTACCCACAGGAAATTTTAAAATAAAACCAAGAAACGAAATATTCTGACATGAAGATGCTCTTTTTATCTCAATCGCCATAGTTCAGCAACATTTCTTCCTGCACGATGTCTTCCTGTGACATTGTAAAAAACAACTTGTAATCCCAACTTAGCAGATTCAAACAGTTTTATAACGTTCAAGTTTGCGCGTGCATGTAGCCCGGTTGGTAAATGTACATTCTTTAGGCGTGGGAATCTGTTAACAGTAAATAAGCAATAAAATGGAAAAAATTCGTAAAGGATATTATGTCAATAAGGCATCTTGTTCCATTGAATTAACTTTAGTTGACCCTATTAAGGTGGAGATAAATTGAAATCTAATTGTTTGTTGTAAACATCTGAAAATCAGAATCATCGAAATGAAAAGAATTTAGTGACAAGAGTGCTTGAGGAAGGAAAAAGATAACCTCTCACTCTAGGACGTTTTTACGTACACCTTACGACCTTCACCGCGATAATGGAGGGTAAATCCGAATTCAAAAAATGGCCGAACGGATTTACAGTTGACCGGCTTTACGATTACCGGCCTTTAAATTAGCTGGTTAACCGTGCCGCTAGCGCCGCTCACCAGATATATATATATATGAGAAAAAATGTAAATTATCAGAGATTCTTGGATGTGAAATATTGTATACCAACTGGCCACATGCCTGCTTGAAGCAGTTTATCCTATTAAAAAAATAGCCCGCTGTAATTCCCAGAAACTCTTTCGGCCATTTTGGGAATTTGTGGGCATGCCAATAAAATTCAAAACTGCAAAATTCGAAAAACCTCTTCAAAATCGTCGA
>JAQGAF010001340.1:0-32205 GCA_034687865.1 Kryphioiulus occultus | reverse complement strand
AAGTAGTTTTAATATATTGTATACCGGTACGCCGTTTTCCTATTGTTCTTTGGGGTTAGAAATCACAGGGAAAAACCTTACCTAGGGTTTTGGGTGGAGGTAAGGTTTTTCTGTGATTTCTAAACCCAAAGAACAAACAGGAAAACTGCACCCCCTGCCGTGCAAGCACGATTACATTAATTATCTTCACAACCTCCCGCCTATCTTTCGACATGAATATGTTTTAGTATCTATCCTGAGGATCGTCTATGTCCGTATAGGTGCGATCCTATCACATAGAATGCATTTTTTAGTGAACGCATTGATCACTATGTTACACACTACGAGCATTATGTGGGCTATGTTTTGATGGGTCACCCTATGTCGATCCCACAGAAATTGATAGTTGTGTCTCAAATAATAAAACTGTCGTTCAAAACCGTTTTATTTATCGCATGGTTTGTTTTCTTTGGTACCCCATACGTGAAAAGGAATGTGCAGACTTTCCCTGCCCAGAAATCGGTCGCAGGTGCTTCCCCTTTCAAGGTCCTCTAGTTTGTCGAGGGTCCCAGACTGCTGGACGCCAGCAGTGGTAATGTTACGCGATACCCATGAGGGCATTCCTAACGGAAAATGGATACTTGTAAGAAAGGGCAGTTTCTTTCTGGGTTTGAAATTAAACACACCAGGCTGAGGCTCGACCACTGCTTGCATCGGAATGGCAGTTTTGACCAACTATGACAACTTTTTTGATCAGAAACTTGCGAATTCCTCACCTCCATCCATCTTCCCAATCGCAGCTATCTTCATTCCACTTGATTGAGGTCGGCATTTTTCAAGAGATTTCTGACTGAAAACGAGTCTGGTCCTAAAGCCCGGGTTAGTAGGCATCCATGAGTCAACGACAGACATAGTAGTTTTTGCCGAGCGGCCATTTTTTGGCTTTAAAGTTGGGAAATTGTGGCTCATGGTAGCTCACCATCAATCCATCGATGAGCGATTACCTCTGTCAACGTCCAGAAATGTCCCAAAACTTTAACGACACTCACAGATGGCCATCGTGCGTCTGCGCCAGACCGCGTGGCACCCGAATTTTCCCAGTGGGGTGTTGGGGTGTGGGGGCAGACCTTAAATCTAATCCGAGCGGTCAACTCTCCTTTCAACCTCAGCCTGTCCACCTTAACCCCTCGTCCATTCATCATTTTCGGCGGAAATCCAATGGCCGAGCACGGAATCCGACAGATGGCCCTTCAAATTTTCTGTTTGTTCCCATCTACACATGAGGAGTGACTTTAGGAAGAACGAAGGATTCGTGATCTTCTAGCTGTTACCAAACTTCGAAGAATTCCGTATCAATATTTTAATTTACATGTAAATCGGGATTTTTTCATGTATAGAATTAAAATGTGAGATGAACCTCGACTTAATTCAACTGTTAGCAATTAGGAATTCCCAGTTTTACATGGACTTTCTCTTGATAAAACTGTGAATCACTCTTGTTATAGCGAAAGTTTCATAGAGATCCACGTATTTGAAAGCTTATTTTCGACTTCATCCAGGTATAAATCCATATTGTTTGTCTATGCCTTCCATGTTAACTTGATTTCCAGGGGGGAGCAAATGCCCCTTTTGCACCCCCATGCAGGCGCCCATGACATGTAAACATTAGTGGCTGTCGTTTTGTGGTGCAGTTAAGGTAGCTTCTCTGTATCGCACACTAAAGTAGGACGCATTTAGGACCCATGCACATTAGTTGGGAGGAAAGATCAATGCGTCCTAAATGGCCCTTGCCTTGTCTGCTATACATGTACATGTATATGCACTTTATTGTGATTTGCCAAAAATGTTGCAATATAAATAAAATTTATAAAAAATTGATGCATTGCTTGCAATACTAATTTTTATTAATTTTTTGCAAGAGAAATTTTATATCAATTGGCATATCTTGTTGCCTGGCTTTGACATGCACAAGGGGATATTTCTTAGGGCTGCTGAAAATTAACCACCTACTTTGTTGTACATGGCATAAACTGTTTCATTGTTGGAATGGAGATCCATACTAAAAATGATGACCAATGGCAGCAAGGCGCCGAATGTATAGATCTGTATAGGCCTAATAAACCTGCCTTTTTTCAATACATGTGTTCATGTATTCCACTATAAATGATTTAATTTAGTATCGCAATATTGATGTTAGAATGTCTTTTGATGGTGCTATGAGATTACACCATCGGCTTTAATTTCTCTTATTTTATTCATATTTTGTAACTTCATTTTGTATTTTTCTGACTTTTCTCAAATTTGATCATAGAAAGGGCCCATAAACAGGATACATGCCGCATATTCAGAACTCGTTACTTCGTTCTTAATAAGAACATTATAAACATATGAACATATTTGATGCAAAGTGCACATTTTAAGGACTGACTCGGGAAAAATTACAATTGATCAAGCTTATAAGGTACAATGGAAACCAGTACCGGTACATGTATTAAAGATGTACAAAGATGTAAGTGAAATAAAGCACACACATTCACGGTTTGTTTTCTTATTATTAAATTAATCGAGTGTAAAAATGACAATGCGAAAAACACCACGAAATTACAATTGCACATCAAAGAAACAAAAGGACTAGTAATTTGGTATTGATATCTACATATACAGTATGTAATATGATATAATGAACTCGTTACTCGAAGAATATGAATCGTTTCTAAACATTTCAAATCAAAGTTCATTATCACTGTTCTTTGTATTAATGAAATAAATCATCGCAATTATGACACATGTGCTCAACATTTGGATGATAAAATATAAATGACAGTTTAATATTTATTCGAATTCATTCGTAATTTTGTTGGTTGATGGTTTTGGCGAGACTGGCGATCCCTTCGTCCTTTTCCATTTCATCCGCCGATTTTGAAACCATACTTTGACCTGCAAATGATCATGCGATGAAAATTAAAATTTGTATATATGTACATGTATAGGAACAGTGGCAATCACGATACTTTTGTTATACGTTTACGTCTTTCAAATTCTCTCATGTAATCTTACCTGTCTTTCAGTAAGATCCAGTGAAACAGCAATTTCATAGCGTCTAAAATAATTACCAGGTAATTTAATATGGCTCCTGAAACACTGGATTAGAATAAAAATAAGAAAAAGAACTTAATATCACGCACCTTAGTCGGGTTAAGTAATTATGATGGGAAAATTCATTTTCCAGTTCTTTTATTTGAAGTTTTGTAAACGCTGTTCTTTCCTTCCTCGGCTTCGAACTTAACTCCAGTTTAAAGGCATCTAAATTAGCAAATAGCTTAATTTATTAAGTTTGCAAATCATAAAGTTCTAGAATATCCTTCACCCTATACAATTTTTTATTAAAAATTTACAAACATGCAACCGGTTATACAATTTTTTATTTAATCAGCAGTTAATTTTAGATTTGATATAACCTCACTCCAATTTTTTGCTAGGATAATTACTTTGTAACAAATTTGTTACTTTCAAAAGCATTTTGCTTTAAATGCTGTAAAAGCTGCTATTACAGGTAATGTATACATTAACAATATTATAACATGTTGATACATGTAATTTAGTTACAACATTACTGTTATAAAATTAATATTTTTGACATCCGTACCACCTTTGAAAAACTTATGCACAGAGCATCTTATTTTGATGGCCATGTATTTTAATTTTTTTAAAACATTCCTGAGGTAAAACAACACATCAGAAGTTTTTTATATTTTGTAATTTGCTATTCAGAATATTTTTTTGTAAACTGCGTAATTTTTTAATAATATAAAAAATAATAATAAATACTTTAAAAATGGAGCATGTTGATACATGTACTTTATTTACAATATTATTGTTATCAAATGGATTTTCTTGGACATCCATACCGCCTTTGAAAAACATACGCACAGAGCATCATCCTTCGTTGGTCATATATTTTAAATTTTAAAAACATTGCTGAGGTGTGTATGAGAATATGTTTAGTAAAACAACACATCAGAAATTTGTTATATTTTGTAATTCAGAATATTTTTTCGTAAACTTCATAACCATAAAATGATCTGTGCTAGATACAGAACAATTTCAACTTGCCATTGTTAAATTCAGGGTACGAATCGCATCCATCTTCAGCATAGCAGGCACCGTAAGTACAGGGCGAATCTGGTGTATCTGATGCTAAATTTTCGGCATATTTTTCCTCTGATCCAAATTCTTCCCTCAGCACCTGATGATTGAAAGAACGAGGAAATTCCTCATCTGCAGTCGTTTGTTCGTCCAGACTGGGATCGAAAGGGCTCGTCGATAGGGCACCTGATCCTCCTCCTGGAATGGACGAAAAGTCTGGAAGGGTCACCGTGTCCACGATTGGCGATCTTGAACCGGATCGGCAGCTAACCAACGCAGCCTGTGTAGTTGTCAGACTAGTCACTGAACATTTTGGCGAGGAGTTATTAAAGTTTTCGTAGCAGGAAGAATTGCCCCAAGCCCCTGATGAGGCCGATACGGAATTCTCTTGCGAAGTGGTAAATCCCGCAAACTGATAACCGTGATTAACAGTCTTGTTATTGGCGGTGAAAGCAAAAAATGTTGGCAGGGCAATGGACGAGTTGTAAGATGTTGAATTTCTGCTGTTATCGTTGGTCATTACCGTTGAGCAGTAGGTGGACAGAGGTTCGCAGTCATTGGATCCCAAGTAGCTGGACAGCGAGATGTCAGCATAATTCGAGGGGTATTTCGGATCCATCATCATTTTGATATCTATTCCAAAAGGATGAGATGATCCGTTTTTTGCAGAAATTGAGTAGGAAGAACAAGTGGCAGTTGCACGCGCCAAACGTGGGCTCCAAATGGATTCTTGTGGCCTAGGGGCCCGCTGCAACCTTCGACCCTCTTTGCATCTAGAGTTTTGACGGGCAGGCTGGTTCGTAACCCTATAGCTTACACGTGACAAAATTCAAATGTGCAATACCCCATATCCTTCTTATTGCCAGAAGCTTTTCTTTTCACACTTTGACGTAGCATGTGTTAGCGCAAGTGGTTCCCTTTTTTTCGGAAGGGGTGGTGAGGACGTACATGTAAGTGTACGGGTGTTGTGGCGGGGCGGAGTCAAGGGCCCGGGTCAAATCCCATGCCAGCAGTTTTTACTGTTGTTCTTTTGCATTTACAGTTAAAATACATTACACTGTACTGCACATTAAGAGTGTCACATCTTTAGTTCGTTTCTGTCCACTCCACAGCATAAGTACACGTCTTTCTGTTGGAAGTAAACAAATTAAATATACATGTATAACGAATAGAAATGGTTTAGTGTAGAACACCGTCCATTTAGTTTTGATACATCGAATTGAAGAAAAGTTACAAAAGCCTTCTATTCTCAGAAACCTAACTCTCGTCAGTACATGAGCCGTGAAAATCGAACGTGTTGGAATATCAAAATTCAATTTCCTTACATGAAAGAGTATAGAGTATAAAAGGGTAGAAAAGAAGTCCTAAAAGTCCTAAAAAAGTAATAAAACAGCCTGTATATTGTGTTGCCAATATACCTTGGTACAGTTGCAATTTGACACCACTTTGTTCTTTTAATATTTATATTGTAACATGAAGATGAATAAAGATTGAAATACTGCATTCTAAAAGTTTGTTTGAAAAAATCCTAAAATAATCCTTAATTTATCTCCAAAATTCCTAAAATTGTCCAAAAATTTTCTCCAAAAAAGTCCAAAGTTTCAAAACCTAGGAGTTTGTTTGCCACTATTCATCAAATCGACATTTACATGCTACTAATAAATACTAATAATAAATTGTATTTGTGTCTAAGTAAAAGTGATTAACCTGTATTCCTAATTAAACGCTGTCATGTATTCTTCCTCTAATAATTGTAAATGTTTATAAAGTAGCAGAATACTAAACTTGTTAAAACACCATGCATGTCACGAAGATACAGTATACGTTATAATCGTTTAGTTTGTCTTACATGTATATCTCTTTGATGCACATTCTTTACATATACTGTATACTGGACCCAATCTCTAGACTAGGCAAGGCAATTAAGTAGGACCAACAGGTTTATTTTGGGAATATTTTTTGCTCGGTGTTCGTATCCTGCAGCAGAACACAGCAGCAAGCGTTGAAAGACAAAAGTGACTTATGCTTGCAAACGATTTCATGATTTCAAACATTCAAGGATTGATTACAGACTTCTTATGCCACCACATGTGCCCATAAAAACGTTCGCGTGTTTGATAACAAATGAAAATTTGCATACCAGTTTAAAAATGATTTTTCCCCAATCTATAACAAGTGTTTCATGTTTATTCTTGGTGCCCGTTTAACATATTAGCCAGTATGGATGACGCCATCTACACGTTGCGTATACATGGAGCCCTGATCCCAAATGATAGGTCATGCCAGTGATTCATTAATACATTTTTATGTGCCAAGTGAGAAAATTTCAAATGCCCAAGCTCCTAACTCGCAAGAAACACACCATTACCTAGCAGTCAACCGATCGTTTTTTAGAAAAATAATCATGCAATAGGATACACAATAAATATTAGATCGTGATGCAAATTAAGCTTCCAACAAGAATTTTTTATATACAGAATGTTACAAATTGGAGAGGATAGGAAGGACATCTTTGGTTTTGAAAGTCAAGATGCAGTGTCAGCGCGAAATGGTTTATTGCGAGCTTATTTATTATACATGTATTTTCTGACTTTATGGTTTGTGATTATATGGATGCTAATATGCACCATGGTGAAACCTATCCCATTAATGGGCGGTGTATTGCTTGACCTTGCAGCCCTGTTTGGAGTGTAAATACAACAGGGTTTGATGGATTGCGACGATGACACGTGGATGTCGGGTAGATGACATCTGCATGTGGTATAGTAACGAGAAAACGCATCCGAAATGCACGGAAAAACACGAAACATGGGCAGCGACATAAAAAAATTGAAATATCCGTACGAAAATGATAATTTCACATACTCAAGAACAAACTGGAAAAAATGTATAATGAAACTTCGCGTTGCCATGTATTACGCATGCAAATACATCTACCATACCTACAACTAACTACAATATGTGCATTACCTAATAACTCCATGAAGAACATTATGCCAACTTACAATTCCGATGGAGACTAATATTTATTGGAGAATAAAAATAATTTTATTCGGTTCCATGTTGAATTACGCATATTTTTTGCATATACACGTACTGTACTTACTGTTTGCGAAGCTTCTTTCAAAAGTCATCGAGCGTACTTGAATTTCGAAATTCATTGGGCGAATTTCATGGGTGTCAAAAGTACGTCAATGAATTAGTCCTGAACGTTAGCATATTGAACTTATGAATTAATCTGAATACTTATCGTAATACGTACAAGTCCACACTTTAGAAAAAAATATATTTGAAAATATGCTCGTTTTGAAGGCACCTTGTTGTTCACATGTACATGTAAATTATAATGAGCATAGTTGTAAACGTCCTGTATTATATTAATGACATTGCATAGTTTCTGTAAAAACAGTAAAAACATTTGCAAAATTAAGAAAGAACATTTAAAAAAAATTAAATCGACTTTTTCACTGTAAAAATAGTAAGTGTTATGAATTTTCCCTATGTAACCTACATGTACACTGTAACTCGTTATGAATGGCGAACCTACAATGGAGGAGACGTTTAAGGACCCTTCCGGCATTAATTTCTTGGCACTGTCTTTTATTTTTCTGTCTTTAATTGAACTTACTATATGAATTAATCTCATTACTTAAAAGATGCTCGTACATGAACATGTATGAACAGTTTTAATACCCATATTCCTATTCCGAATTAACATAACATTTGTAATTGTGGTAAAGAGATTCTATGTGTGCGAAATTTTTAATTTTTCATATTTCATTGCGGAATATTCCAGTGCTGAATGAGCGCCCCTCTCAAGTGATGACTACGCTGTATATGTTTTAGCAGAGCAGAGGCGCTTCAGGTAAAAGCCTCGCTATGTTCTGTTTATTTTTGGTGCCGTGCGCGACCTTCGTGCTGCGTGATTATTAATTTTAATTTTATCCTTGAAATAGTATTAAAATGCTGGTAATCTTCACGAGGTCAACGAGGAAGCAGAATTCACCACGACTTCGAGATAATTGAATCAACCTGCGAATGACACGCTGGTTATCGCGTTGTATCGCAATGTATCAACGACTGTTTTGGAATTCCCATATTGAAGGCGTTTTGTAATTACTATCCGAAGTTATCAGTTATTTTTGGTAAGTCAATACCAAAGTTGTACAAGTTGATTACGAGGCACTATGCAGATAGTTATTCTTTTAATTATGTTTGTTAAAGGTTTCGCAACTAGGCTATTGAAGTTCAATGTCCCCCATTTTATTACGCTAGTTCAGCTGAAGCGCCTGTGGGTGCAGAATTCCTATTGGGATCTGCTAAGGTCTGTTTTTGCTGCGGTACACCATTTGCATATTCGGCTGCATTACTTCTAGTTGATATTGCCATGATTCAGCTAGCAAGGCTGAGTTTTGCAGTACGTAGTGCGGCTGCTGCCATCAGTATGTGATGAGTTGCACGATACAGGGCCTTGCGCAGTAGGACGTTGACTACCACGAATTTCTAAACTGGTAAAATTGTGAACATACACTATAGTACCTAATATCAGGGGCTACTAATGCCAGGTGCTAGTATACATTATTGCATGCAGTGCAACAGTCACTCACAGCTGCTGCTCAGGAAAGTGGTTCATTTCATATAGCCTACTATGTCAGACCATGATGAAGTATAACTGTTTAAATGTGTTTTGAAGTTCACCTGCCCAAACTAATGCAGTTTTTCTCACCCACTACTTTGCACCTGTCATTTCGATCTTCGTACTTCTTCAGTTGGCACTTGGGTAATCGTGTTGATTGTTGCCTGTAGGCTGTCATTGTCTGTCAATCATGGGTGATCGTAAACCCTATAGGCCTATCTTCAATGATAGAGGTTTGGAAATCTATCCCTGATATAATGACACTTAAATGTGACCAACTTTTTGTCCAACATAGATATGGTTGATCTATTTGGTTGCTAGAAATGATCAAATTGAAGTATGAAATATGATGTAAATACAGTGATCCTCGATTTCTGTTGCAGTCTTTTGAATTATTTCCATCTTTGTCTATATTGGTTGTCATTAATATCTTGGTGGTCTACATAACATCTTCCACCTCTAAACCATGACAACTACATCTAATTGCATATGCATGTCTTCAAAACGTTGTGTAAGCTTTTATTATTATCCATTACCTCCATCTTGGGACTAACTGATAGCATTGTAGAATAAGTGGATTTCAAATGTTACTCTGCAGGCATCTGATTGTGTCATGTGTCATGTGTACATGTTTTATCTAAATTCACGATTTTCCCATTTAATTATAGCTTCGGCTTGTTATTCCAAAATACTGAATTGACGCAACTAAGCTTAAACGAAATGATGACAACCAAGGATAAAGCTCATACGCTGTTGACAACGAAAGACATGGGAAGTGTTAATAATAATCATAAGGTACGAACCTACAGTGTAATAATGTTTATAATCGTAGTGAGGCCATTGAAAACTAATTGCCTGTTTTCGGGTGTTTGCTATGAATTTGTAATGGCATAGTTTTGCTACTCGAAATGTAGTGCCACTGGTTTCTTACTTGGCGAAAAACAGTTTGTCAATTTGCTGAAAATCTCTTTTCTTTCTCCACGTTGTGTCGTCATAAACGGGCAGTTGCAGATTTCTGACTTCAGTCATCTATATTTTAACCTGTTAATGTGTTTTTGCTTTAATTTAATTAAAAATGAATATTTTCTAGATTTCAAATAGTAATAAATTAATAACATCGCTCACTGCGGGGGCCGTTGCTGGTGGTATTGCCAAGACTGTGATAGCTCCTTTGGATAGAGCAAAAATAAAATTTCAAAGTATGTTTAATAATAATCTATAATCAAAAAACAATATTTACCAACAAAAAACCTCGTATTGAGAATGACAGGACAATTGAGGCGCTAAAATGCTATATTTATTTAATTGTAAAAGTTTCATTAAACAATTTTAACTAAAACTAAATTTTTTCTTACCTTAAAAGAATTGATAAATCAGAAATATTAATTTTCACTCTGTTTATACGTTTTTTCCTGTGACTGTACAAAACAATGAACCCCCACACTCCTTTGACAGAAATCTAAAATTAAAATTTATGTTGTCCAGAATTTCTCAGTACAGGATTGAATCGCATCAATGTTAATACTGTATGTTAATGTTGACCGGCATATTTCTGCTGTTTCAGCTTCTTCTAAAGATCGCTTTTCCTTTCGCAAAACTTCTATATTTTTAATGAAGAGTTATCGCAACGATGGGCTTGTGAGCCTCTGGAGGGGCAATTCTGCAACAATGGCCCGCATTGTACCTTATGCTGCTATCCAGTTTTCTGCTCACGAACAATGGAAACACCATCTGGGCGTCGATGTTAAAGGACAGCAGTGAGTCTTATTGCATTGATATGCAGATGTTATTGGAAATTTTGCTCTGCTTACAATATTGTTTATCTTTCAGTACTTTTATTGCAGAAAAGTGCCCGAATATCGGCGAGCCTTGGCAGGCTCCTTAGCTGGTGTTACCTCTGTTACTCTTACTTACCCATTAGATGTTGCAAGAGCAAGGATGGCTGTCACAGCAAAAGACACGTAAGCATCACCTTCGGGTGTCCAAAGATTTACTCATTTTTATTGTAGGGTCAAGCAGAGTGTGATGGAATACGTGTATTTTTCAAGGTATGGAACTTTGCTACAGGTTTTCACTAGGATATGGCGGGACGAAGGCCTATTAACCTTGTATCGGGGCTATGTGCCAACAGTAATCGGTGTAATTCCTTATGCGGGCACAAGCTTTTTTACATATGAAACGATGAAGCGATTTGTTCAAGGTAAGACTCTTGAAAATTCCATTATATACTATTTAGTCTGTGTAATTGAATTTTGTTGGTGCACTTGGGTTGATTCTATAGCAAAGCAAAATTACCCACTCGAGCTTAACAATTTGATACAATTACATATTACAAATTAAGTGAATTTGTGAGGCATTTCTTAATGTCTTCTGTGGTGATTTTTAAGAACGGACAGACTCCAAGCAGTTGGGACCCTTGGACCGCATGTTTTGCGGAGCTGTGGCAGGCTTGTTTGGTCAGTCAGCTTCTTACCCTTTGGACATTGTGAGGAGGAGGATGCAGACTGCTCCGCTCACGGGCAACACCTATGATACCGTTTTAAGGACTTTAGCCAAAATTGTACGTGAAGAAGGAATAATAGGAGGGCTTTACAAAGGCCTCAGTTTGAATTGGATTAAGGGACCCATTGCAGTCGGAGTTAGCTTTACCACGTTTGATATTATTCAACAGTCTTTGCGACGGTTGCCATACTTTAGAAATGGGTGATGACACATTAATATTTAATGTTTCAAAGATATTGCTCTGTAGGTCATCTTAATTATTTCTATAATTTGCATTTAGGGATTTTAACAGATTCCTTATTAGAGATTATAATTTTACACACAAAGTGTTTATTACCAAATACGGACTGAATGAACTATGATAGATATTTTATTTACTAATCAGACATGTGAAATTGGCTGGATAAAATCAGTGTGCCATTTTTTAAAATTTACATCAATTTAAATTCTTCATTTAACTTCAAGTCATGGTACTGCCTACACTGTTGTATTCGGTTTGTAAAGCAAATCTGATAAACGAACAGTTAAGTTGGTTTTCTTTACTTCTAGCTTATCCAAAAAAAATTGTGCAATAATTAAATCCATATTTGACAGGTGTAGGTATTTTAGCATTCCATTTGAGCTCAGTGTTTTAGTGCAGTTTTATAGTAAAAATTCCAATCTCCAAATGGAATTACATGTACATGTACCTAAATCAAATACTTGAGATTTTAAATACCAGCCTTCATAAGGCAATTTCTTTTTTCTATGACTTTCTAGTCAAAAAATATTTTTTCTTTAATTAATTTTAATTTCACCCTGAGGTCGATTGCGTTATACCTAAAAATGTGTACATATTTAATACATAATGAATTAAAGCTAAATATTTCTCAAGCATATGCCACATGTCGAACAATGGATTTGAAATTACGAAAATATCGTTTTTACTATGTACAGTACATTTTATAATGTGTTAGTTTATGTACTGTATATTGCAAGAAAAGGACAGCTCAATTGCCTCGATTGCAAAAAATTGGTTGTACAAATGAACTTTAACAGATATGCATGAACATGTACTGTACTAGTATGTTCTTTTATTTTTTGAGACTACACGAAATTTCTAGGTTATGTGATGACAAGTTGTTCGTTAAACAGCGTTCAGCTCTTTTGAAACTTGCGATAAAAAATAATTTTGGCCGCTTTTCAATAGAAAGTTGTTGGCGTGTAAGCAATTTGGCAAATTTTGCTCAGCATCACTACGTTATACCAATATTATGAAATTTAAGAAACTGGTCTACCATACAGTAGCTGATAATTGCGTAATACCCAATGAGATTTTTGATGGCAACTCCTTCAGTTTTTGTATACATGTACACGTAAGTTTAATTTGAATTGCGCAATTCCTCAAATTCTTTCTTTTTCAATGTGACCTTCTGTTTTCAATTCCTAAGGTTGAGTTGTTCGTCCTTCGAACCCTATCCCATTCAGAATGTTTGAAAATGATATTTTAGGTAACAACATGCAGTCTGCACATAATGACTGCAGGAGGTTTTGCCTTTCAAAAGAGTATTTGGTAAGAAACCTATCAATCGCCATTTTCAATCACTAACCCTGTTACATGTATTTAACTTTGATTCTCAAAATCTTTGTGATATAGTGAAATTTGATACATTATATCCTGCAGGGATATGTTGTCGCTGGTTTTTGGTTGCCAAGCAACTCACTGAATTTCAATTGGCATAATTACACTGAACAAAATGATTTTATGATCTGAAATATCAGGCTTTCAAAAATTGCAACACTTCAGACAGTTGTTAAAATTTAAATGTTAACATTTCTCATAACGTTTATTTTCAAATATTTTCCTGGGAATAGTAGCTTTACAAGGGCTGTTCATATACAATGCAAAACGGGAATGTCTTGCTCATAATTATCTGTACACATTTCTCGCCAATTTATGAGCATTTCCACAAAATACACATTTCCAGGTTATGTACCCAGAATGGCGGCCAAAGGTTCGTCTCATCACGTAATCGTGCAACGTGCTCTTAAAATAGGGTTTATACATATCAAATGGAACTAAAAAATTACTTTCAGAAATACTCATTGACTAAGAATAGCAGATGGCCCAAACAATAGGTGGTGTCAATCCCAAAAAAGGAATTCGGTTGGAACTGAAATTGAATTTGACTATTGGTGTGCGGATGTGCATATGGCTACCAAAACCTGCCAAACCGCTTTTGGTAGTCATTTGCTAATGCGCACACCAATTAGTCAAATGCAATTACAATTCCAACTCAATTCTTTTTTGGGATTGACACCCCCTAATATTTAAAGTGCGTTGAAAAGCTTATATAAAATTCTACATTATATGCATTTAATGATTTGCATCATGCTTTGTATAACACTAACCAAGCAAAGTGCCTAAATTAAATTCATTTGGAAAAAAAATTACATTTTGTTAAGTATTTTTCAAGGCCCACATAATTTGAGACTATTTAAAAGTTACGAAATTATTGTCTGAAAACCTGCGCGAATGATCATCACTTTTTCCTTGTGTCTTGTGGCGAGCATTGTAAACTTGAAGATTCTGAAAATAGGCTTAGAAGATTATCATTAAATGAATATTTAAGAGATTACTATTATTGATTCTACTCTGTGCTTTTATAGCAGCTAATTAATACGTGGAAAATAATTCCTCTCTTGGGCGAGTGATAATATTATGGATGATTTTTACTAATTTTAAGACTGTAGTGTTTGTATACTGTAGCTCAGTGCGAGCATACTACTGCTGTAATAGTTATCTTGATCTACGGAAAGTCATCACATCAGCTCATCCCGTTGTACTATTTGAAGTGTCGTGGTTTGAATGCTGCTATTTTTGGCAAATTTCAGGTCGTAATAATTCACACTCCTGTCTCCTTGATGACGTAGTTGTGAGTCTGTTCTGAGAGAAGTTTTCCAGTTTCATTCAACTGAGCCACTTCGGCCCACTTCGTAATATTTTCCTGGGCGCCTTCCATCATGCATTCCAGGCTGGGGTTTATTTTAGCCAGTGACTGAAATAAGAAAAGATGAGTTGTATTTGAGTCAAAAACCGTAATTGGGGTTTGAAACATTTCTGATAAGACGTTTATTTCTTATCGCTAGAAGTTCACTGGTGGCTAAGACTAAGATCTTAAAGGTGCATTTGCCCTATTAACAAAACGTTATATTGTTAAGTTATAGGCTACAACTTGTTTGAAACTGAGAAGGTAAAATGTTATTTAACATCGTGTAGTATTGAAGACCAACATAATCGATTTAGTGTTTTATAACAAGTTGTACAACAGTTATAAAACAATTTGTTATATTAGTGTTTTGAGATATACAGTATTGTATACGCTGCAAATCGCATGCCTGAACAGAACTGGGCAAAAGTCAGAGGTTCAGTTAGTCATTTTACTGTGAATACAGCTATAACAGACTAAAGAGTTAGCAACAATTAACAATATCAATGTATAGACAAAGCGCGCTGCTTCAGGCGCAGCATTTTTAATTTTCTAAAAAAAAGTGAAAATTATTTTTGGGGTAATCAGTGGTGGTGTCATCTAAATACGAACCTTGTAAAGCGGAAGGCATATATCGTTGATCCAAGTGATTTGAAGCAAAGGTAATTCGTCTTTCCGTTCTCTATCCATTAAGGCCTGGTGAGGAAAGAATTAAAGAGGTATCAAAATTATGTCCAAAGGGCAGGTGTCGACTGTACTTTCATTGTCAGCTTTAATTTCATGCTTAATCCTGAATTATGAATAACATTGCTATGCTGTTTCAAGCCTTCAGTGGGTCTTTGCTGTGCAACGCTTTATGAATAGTGATTTTGAAATGTGCGCTGTTTGATAATGACGATAGAGATGAAAATCTATAGGAGTTATTTTCTGTGTCATTTCATAATTTTCAACATTCTATATCGGTTTTGTTGCTTTTACCGTCTTTACGCTATTAGTAAAGGCACAAATTTAACGTGCCATTATTAACTACTGTAATGTGCTGATAATGATGCAATATGATGGAGTCAATGGTCAGCATTATTAGTTATGTACTCAAATTATTATGGAATTGTTTCGATGCATGAATTTAGTCTTAAAAAATATAAGAAGAAACTTTTCAACTTCTTATAGGCTGTAAATACATGTATTAATTAGGATGAGAATCTTCTTGAATGGTTTTAATGGTCGCTATAGCGATCACTGATGATCACCACCAATTTACTTTTAGAATTTAGAATTAATTTAAAACTTCTCTTTTATTCTGCAGAGAATGCAGAGGGTTCTTCAACTTTCCATTTTGTGTCATGCATTTTATTATTTGATTATCATATCGATTTTTGGGTACGTCAAGATGTAACAAAAATCTTATAAATGCACATCAATCTTAATAAGATCGCGTGAAGAATCGTATATTAATCTCACATGATATTAATAGCTGCTGGCATGCATATAGCCGGTACTGTACGTGCCGTACAATGCAATTTTTAACTCTAATTTCTTGAATTTTTATCTTTGGTTGATTATACAGGGATATTTAAAGACTTCGTTGTTATGGATTATAGAGCCCCAAACTGTCTTCAAAATTCTATCGCGTAGATGAAACTTAATGCCAAGTTTAATAGAGCAAGTTATAAGGAAATCTTTCTTTTTAATTGGATTTTAAGACATCAACAACTATAATCTAATTTCAATGTACATTATCAAAATTGTGTGTTTTAAAAAGAGAAAATTTCTCTGGAAAATCTTGATATATAAATAAAAATGGCGTTCAGCAAAAAAGTTTAAGTAAGTTTTCGCAATGTACATTTTCGAATTTCTTTTCAATTTTGTCATCTTAAGCAGATCAGTTGCAGTTACTATGCTGTAGGCTCTTACCCAGTTTCATCAAGCTTAACTTCTTATTTGCATTTTAATCCCCAGCCTAATATGCTATAGAGGTTTTCCTAGGCAACTCACCGGAGGTTGAATGTTTAATTCCATTCTTTCCTTATCGCCTTGATCAAAAAACTCCCTCGTTACCAATTCAGCTACCTGTATAAGAAACATAATTGAAAGCACTCTGAGTATATTGAAATATGAAATTATAATAAGCACTTAAAGAGACGCATTTTCGTTTACTTCATACAAGGTTTGATAGTTTTCCCTAAATGCATTTCCCCAATGAGCCGCCAGAAGATTAATAAAAATCTGATATGATTCTTTCCCCAATGCAGGTAAAACGTTTCTGTGCCTCTTTGGGAATTTTTAAAATTGCATTTGTAGCGTCACCTTTTGCTGTACATTCCACGGTTTCGTACATGCTGCTATGTCACACGCTGTCATTAGCATGCTTCTTAGCATTTCTCTGTGGCTTTCTTCATTCCAGTCATATTCTACGCTGTCGACTAGGGAGAAAAACTTGAATCGAACCCTGCGCAAATAAATTTTCAAAAATGATTTGGCTAGAAACTGAAATGTAGCAGGTATTATAACATCTTGAAATACTGTAATTACAATTATAGAAAGCTTACTGAAAATAGGCAGATAGGTCAGTGGACAAAATGGAATGCTTTAAGTAATTCATCACTTTGCTGTAACTTTCTGATGATAAAGAAGAAAATATGTTGTGAGCCTAGGTTCAAAGAAATAAGATAAATCTAATATTAAAAATCAGATTACATGAATACATGTATTTTAATCCGAATTGGCTCTGCAATGCAAATTAGCAAGATTTTTTTCCTTTGCGAGAAAAGACAGACTATAGGACAAATGTTCGACAAACAGATATTGTTACACCAAGATCTGGTGACTGATGCTCTATTTCTAATGCACAGGTACACGAAATCTTGTAAACAATTTCTTTGGGTTTCAATTAAACCCACGCCCAAAAGAGCTATTCTAGGTCCAAATTAAAACCGTACAGGACGTTAAACCGCGGTGAGTAATTTCGTGAAAGCCATTAGGGTAATTCAATAATGACAAATAGGCTATTTAAGAAGATGAAGTAGGAAATGAAGTCGGAGGCTGAGATGGATGTTCTGGCTAACGTGTTTAATTAGAAATCTAATTGCTCTTGGTCGAATTGAGCAACTCATTCACGAAGGGTGAAACATCATGTTACGTTCTAGTGGCCACGCCATTCGTGTAAACCTATACGTAGTTCTTTGCTTTAATAGGAAATGGTGGGCAATTCGTGGGGAGGTCTAATGACTATTTTTTTTCTAAATAATGTTTTTACGCTTGTGCGCTTGTAATGTGTACAATGTACATACATGTATGCCGCGCGAGTAGGTCACCGAAATCCTTACTCAACCCCAATTACATTTCAACGTGTTCACGAGTTGTTTCATGAAAATAGACAAAAAAACAAACAACAACTTGGACTAAATAGCATTGGCGAGGTCTTAAAGCCGCCATCTTGAATTTTTACATTTTTAGACAAACTGGAACGAAACGTGTATCGGGACTTCAGAGTTCCCATAGAACCTGGGAATCCTGGGAACGTCAAGAGATTTGTAACTGTCTGGGAAATTTTGGAAAGTCAGAGAAATTTTTAAATTTTGTCAACATGTCAGGGGATTTCCTAACTTTAATTATAATTTCAATCCAGAAGGTATTTCGTATATCAATATACTGTGGTTTTTAGGGAAAGTAGCTCAAATGACAATGAATCTGGGTGATATGGCAGAGTGGTTCCTTGTATTTGGCTTCATTATAACAATATCGACATTTGTTAAATTAAAATAAATTCCGAGCATCTGAATACTAATTAAAATTCCAAATTAGAAAAGTGCATTAATACACGTAAAATCCTTTATACGAATTAAATAATTATCGTCCTAGTCAAAGGCAGTTTCTTTTGACTTTATATTGGTCTATGGGAAAACTTTAAAGGTCAGGGGAAAATTAATTTTTAATCTGGGAAACGTGGGGATTTTGTTACTAAAGCTGTGGGAACCCTGAAAACGAATACTTCACGATAAACTCATATTGTGCAAAAATTCTTCATTTTATAATAAACCACAAGCATTGCGATAATGAGTGGTGCTAATTCCCATTACGCGCGTTTAAGCATACATGATTCCTAGTTGCTTAAAGGGACTCAAGCCTGGTCAATAATTGCCGTGTCTGGGTGATATCCCATTAATCCTTTTCACATGCTGATGAACCCTGAAACCTCGCCATTTGGAAACACTGCCGAAATAGTCCTGCGGGATGACGCACATATATTTACATTTCATTAGCCTTAATTTGATGGAAAGTGAAGCCCATGTGTAAAAGCTCTATTATGCCGATGTTAATGGCATTAAAATAGGGGCGAATTCATAGGATCTAGGCCTTAGAACCTAAAATTGAATTCTTAATGCCATGGGTTCTGTGAATTTTATTACTTTGCGCTATCTTAATGCATTGTGGTTAGCTCTAGAGATGAAGTGGGTTTCCAGAAAAATAGTACAATATACCATATTTATTAAGTATTAATCCCTTGGTAATAAGATGAGAATATTCGAAGAACTTTAGGTTCTAAATAATACGTCAAAGATAATAAAAGTTCTTCGTGCACTTACGTCTCCATTAAGTATCATGACTGCGTGATTGAAGTGGTGATGCTCCATCGTATTTTTAGTGCCATACAGTAACGCCAGAGCTGACCCAGTTCTGAAAATGTAAAATAATAAACAAATGTAAATTGAAATGAAATACGAGCACCAGTCGAGCGTAAACACGGCCTGGATGCAAGTGCCAGTGATGCTACACAGACCAAAATACTGTAATTGTTACGCTTATGGCATGTGCCACACCCTTAGATGACGTTAATTATACCATAATCGCAATTTCGCAAAAAGGCAAAGGAAATTGAGCATTTCTGCTTTTTACATGTACATGCATAAAGGCCTCAACTAAGGTTGAATTACGAGTGCCTCTTCTTTAATTATAAATTGATGCACGCAGGCCTGCCTATTAATTCATGGAACAGTTTTACATCAGTGTTCCTGAAACCCTATTTTTCTGTACTCAAGCACAGTTCATGACAAGCACATAGGCGCTATAGGATATTTCCCATTCGTGGCATGTTTTTTTTTAAAATAATTCCTCCTTTTTTATTTTCACTTTTCATTTCTTCAAAGTTCCATAACGATATTCTAAATTTGTATATTTCTTTTCATCAATTATCAACTCTCATTCCCGAGTATTTGCAAAATGGCCCCAAACGTCTTCACATTTTTGGTGTGGAGTCATTATATTTTTTGCTTTTAAATAACCAAAGATTGGTTTTATAGTTTTGATTAAAAAAATTAAAAACCAAAAATGCAGCACCTCGTCGCATAAATTCCTACGTGTGCACTACCGATAGTGCAAATGGCAATAACCCTTGTTATTAAAATTGCAGTACCATACTCAGGGGAAAAGGCATTTGCAGTGATCCCAGCTAATTAATGTGTTCTTCAGAAATTAACCTACTTTGCTTGGAATGAGTTGTTAGTGCCTCGGTGGTCCAAATCGTGACATAAACAGCCCACGAACATGGCCAGGTATTCCAAATCGGACAACGCTTCCTGCATTTGAGAATCCTGTATCGAAAAGAAATATATTCAAAAAACTTAATAATACTTAAATAACAAAGACGAATTTTGCATCATATCGACGTTTTAAGTCGCTATCAAATATCAAGAACCTTTACACCCGACATAATAAGCTTAAAATGTCAAGAGACTGCAGACAATTTCCGTGAGACTGGTCATATCACACATACATGTATAGTGCATGTGCATTGTCATGATGTATAGCAGTGGAATTGGCTTATTTTTCAGCCTGATTCACTGGACTGGAAGCTGACTTAGTGCATTAAGATAACTTTTTCGAGCGACAGATGTGAGAAAATTCCAGGTTGGCGCTTACCAAATATTTTTCTATAAGTTGTTAACAAAAGCGGATTCAATAAAAAAATTAAAACTCTTTAAGGTGCGTTTGCACTTTATCACAAAACATTGTAATATCACAAATTAGTTTTTAACTCTGTTGTACAACTTGTTATACCTAAAACACCCATCGATTACGTGGGTCATCAACACTACAAGATATTAAACAACGTTTTTTCTTCTCATTATCAAACATGTTGTGTAACTTTGCAATGCAACACGTTTTGTTGTAGTATAGTGTAAAAGGAACTTTTAAGTTGCAATCTCTTAATATGCACATCGTGAAAATGTTATACGATATTCAAAGTTCATAACTGTAAGTCGTGACAATTTCAGCAAAGGCATTTTAAGTTTGCGAAAGCAAAGTACAGTGTCGTGTATATTAAATCAAAAATATACAACCGCCATTTTCGTGTTTACTCAAACGTTAATTTCCTATTCTAGCAAATCTCCAACTGTGCGAAATTACCAGTTGGCAACCATCAACATACATATACCATTAGAAATCATGAGCGTGAAATGTTCGGTATATACATGTACACGGTTATAAACCCGCCCAATGTGCTTCTGACGAATACTCGGCCCGTATGTTACGTCTGATTGTAATGTTTTGCTGGCATAAAAATCAGAATTTCTCCTATGATTTATTATTGCTGAAGCAGTCTTGCAGAGCCATAGAGGTGAACTCAATCAACGGCGTAAATCAATACGCAAACATAGTGCACGGAACTTTGTAGTCCTTTCAATCCAGAGCCTTCAAGGGCATAAATCATCCAAAATTCAAATGCATCGATTTGCTGGCGTTTTTTTGCACTTTCAACCTGATTTCCCAAGATATTAGAAAGATACGGCTGGGACGGAAATCAAAAACGGAAATTTATAATGAAAGCCTATTTGGAAAACAACGCATTTCTCCCCGAGTAGAAAAACCAGCCTGCAGGTTGTATATGGGTATCTCCTGTATTCTTCATAACATCCCTCTGTATTTTCACATCCTGAACTCCGTTCGAAGATGTTAACGTTTGTTCCCCTTTCGGGGTTATCCGAGGATTTTAACATTATATGCAAAGTTCAAAGATAGAGATTTGATGAAAAAGTCCAAAATCTGATTGCAACGACGCTGCAGCATTTGTTTCTCAATGCATCAATCTGAATTTGTATGTTTTGTCTGACATGTACATTATTTTGAAATTGAACGATAAACAAATTTGCTGAAGAGAGTCTACCAACTGGAAAATTCAATGGCAAAAATTGAAAAGCAAACCATCGGTTTTTGCGTTTTATATAATTTTTTAGTATCAAATTTACATAAAATATGCTTGTTTCTGGTGACGCTGCTTCCACATTGAAATATTGCTTGCCTATCCTGGTTTTTAGGTAAACCTGGATAGGCCGAAATAATGTATACCGGTATTGGCAGTAACACAATAATGCTAATCGTGTAGGATCGCACAAATATTGATACATTCTGTTAATATTATGACTTTAGTGATATTGATCATATCGACTGTGTGTGTTCTACTTTACTGTGCCCATTGCTTGTCCAATATTGGTTAACGAATTTTCGAACACTGAATATTTCCGATTGGTTGCATAATTGCATTGATTGGTTGCCCATCTGGTGGCAATGGTAACCAATTACCGGTAGTATCAGTTGTTCAGAAAGTCTGCAACTAAAGTTATTGCAACCAATTAAAATCGCGGCCGTTTTGTACGTGCTGCATTTCTACTATTACGCTGCAGTCAGTTAGAAACCACTATTTTCCATTAGGGCTTTATGCAATAAATTTTGAAACCATCCTAATCAAATAACCATTGATAAAATATACACGTGGGTTTCACCTGAGAGCAACGTGATTTGCACGTGATTTTCGCGTGAGGTCTTTTTTGCACGCACGTGAAGTACGTACGAAACGGTCGTGATTTTCTGCTTCAACCCTATCTCCTGATGGTATACCCTAATCATGATGAGTTGAAAACAGGTTTAATGAATCTATTCATGGATTAGAACCCGGTTCATTCATCAGCCTAATGTTGTTTGGTGTAATCGCCAGAGCAGAATTTTTTTCTTAATATAGATTTAGGTTTAATTGATTCAAAAGTACCATTCAGGTATAATGCGTTCGAATTAATCTGCAGAGTTGATACATTATACCGGTTATAGAGGCTCGAAAGATTTGCTGTTTTTCTCACCAAGCGGCAATATATTAAACATTTCTTGTAACATTAAGAAGGATAGCGGTTTTCCGACTCATTTACACTTTTGTATAGCACGTATGGTTGACGTAGGCGATATACAGATGAGCCTGCTATGTTTAAATTTGCTTGACTGAAACTTTCATTAATGAAATATTTCATTTAGCTCATGCAGTTCTGGGGCAAATTAATTTATATACGATGAAAACAAAAAAGAATTCTTCAAAGAAACTTCTTCACCTCTGTAGAATTTATACACTACGCACAAGATATAAATGCAATTCTATTATATGGCCGCATATTGATTATATGATTAAACATACATTCTGAAGATGGCACAAAATGTATACGATTTGATGCTCATACCAAGAAGCTGCTATAATCAGCTTAGTAGTCGTTAAGTCGTAGAATTAGTGATGGATTTATTGAAATCGACGAAGTGAAAGACATTTGATAAGTGTTAGAAATTCAGATAATCAGCAATTAATCACATTTATTATGGTAATAAAGATCGGAGCAATTCAAAAGAATTAATGTTGAGGCCATGGCTCTAGGCAAGATAATCAATGCAGTCACTTTTATCACCATGTTATAAACCGTAATTTACGAAAAGCCCTGCGCAATGGTGCCAATGGTATATTCCCAATTTCGGAAATGTTTACGATGACGGAAAGGTTTGTGTTTTAAATTTCACGCAATTGAATGTGATTTTCTTGTGTCTTGTTAGCACCCTGTTAACCACCATATTTCGTAGCTGTATAATGCAAATAAATATTTCTGAACTAAATTAAAAAAAAAATGTCACCCAGGTGGAATAAAGTGATTGACGCAATAGTATTAGAAATATTAAATAAGCCAGCTTAATATTGGAAGTATTTGTTAACTTAATGCTACACTTGAAGAAGTTATCATTATAAAATCTCAAAGTTCACTTAAAGTTTACACTAAACATAGCAAAACGTGTTATATTGCAAAGTTATACAACTTGTTTGAAAATGAGAAGAAAAAATGTTATTTAATATCTTCTAGTATTGATGATCCACGTAATCGAGTGGGCGTTATCTACCAAGTTGTACAACAGAGTTAAAGACTAATTTGTTATATTACAATGTTGTACAGAAACATAGAATTGCCCTAGCCGTTACATACAGTATAACACTTCTATGAGGTTTTAATATCGCATTAACGTCCATAACGTCACATTTACGTCCATCTTATGCATTTGAAGTTAGCATGTTAACCAGCTAATCGATTTTCAGCCATCGTGAGTGTGTTGCACCATTATTTGTCATTTCTGCGAAAGGCGAAGATCGCCATTACTAGCTTTTAGTTTAATTAAGCTTATTAGCCACTCGGTGCTGCGTGACGTCACATGCCATCAATTATTAATGCCCTTCTGAAATCTCACTTAGGATTTCCGCAAGAATAACTGCTGGCTTCCAAGTGTTATGAAATTTTCCCTTCAACCCCCGCGAGGGATTAAATGAAAATAACTTTTCATTTATTCATTATAATATGAATTAAATCTTTTTTTGGCAGCATGGAGTAGCTGGGGGGCGCAAAAATGTTAGTGCCTAACCCCAGGAGGAATCCTTGCTTGTGCGCTACCGTTGTTGATGAAAATTTCAGAGTGAGTCCCTGCTCATTGCATTAATTGAAAGACAAATTTAAAGTTTAGCATTAATTAATTTGAAGATTAATTAGCATTGTCGCAGCTATTTATGCGAGCGAATAGGCTGGGAAATGAACTCTTGCGGAAAGTGGCAATTTTTGTTCAAGCACATTTACAGAATCGTATTTCTCTTAATTGGACCATTAAACATCTGTGGGATTCTCAACGGAGTGGTTGTGAATTTCCCACATACTTAATTGGTGAAACAATTCCGCATTTTCTACTTTAATTATAACATTACACGTATGCTTCATTGGAATTATTTAAAAAATAAATTACATAATGGTTATAAGCATGGTAAATACGTGGAAAATTCTGATTTTACATATTATGTTGTATTCTTAAGTTCTGCTAATGTAAAGTAGATTGCAATAATGGACAATTTTATAAGCTTACTATTATTCATCGAACTTTAATTGACATTCGATTGTATGTATGTGCACGTTATAAAAATACTGTAAGAATCGATCTTAGATTCTTATCGTATCGTTAATTCTAGAGTAATTTTTACTCACAAGCTTCTACAGTAATATAAATGATTGCAACACAGCAAACAGTTTTACTTCGTACTTGTGGTAATTACTTCGCATGCATAATGCATGTTGCTAGTGTAAATCCTACTCACCATGAGAATTGCGAACATTACTTGAGCCACGTTGAAAGCGTGTCTCCAGTTGTGATAAGGAACATCCCTGTAGTTTTTCCGGACTGTAACAAGCATTCGCACTAAAGTCTTGAAGATAAGACAGAAAGCGAAAGATTAGCACGTCAGAAAACAACTTTGACAAAAAAGTACTGGCAAAGCTAAGATACTTGGATGAAAAGCAAACCTCAGTACGAATTTTGAAGCGATTGATAAGATTGAGATCCATGAACATTCGCACGGATGCTATGACCATTTCATCATCCGTCAGGGAGAAGTCATCGAAAGATAGACTTGACAGATTCCATTCAACTGATTCAGGAATTTCAATCTCCTATAGTGGAAAAAAATCTCAATTGACGGTGGGTACATCTTCATCGTCGAAATATCATCAACATTAATAGACGGATAATTGAAATCGATGACCTTAATACGAAAATGGTACAACAGCCATATGCTTGCCTCAACCTTTCACTAAGTACTTTCTGTTGACATAACTAGAAAATTTGTTATTGCAAAAGTCGATGATAAGAAAAATCTGTATGCGTACAAGCCCGCATTGAAAAAGAAAATACTCGTATATTGATGGAAATTTCAAATGCTAGGGCATTTAGGAAGTAAATTTGGTAATATTTAGCGCAGCACTCTGTATTATCTATACATCAAATATCTTATAAAAACATTTCAAATGTGTTAGTAATGCTACTTTAAAATCTATCTTTCTTTGATTCTTTAATATTCTTTCTCTGAATCAGGGTTCAAACTCACCTGGGAAACTTGGGAAATTTCAAATTTTCATGCAAAAGTCAGGGAAATTTGAATCAACGATAATGCCAGTCTTAAACTGCAGATTTGAGAAAGAAAATTTCAGATTTTAAAATTGTGAAGTGATAAATTATCAGTAATTGGTTAATTTTGTTCTAATTTTTTCAATAGACAACTTTTAATAAATTCAGGGAAATTTTGTCAAAAACCTGGAAAAGTCAAGGAGGTTGAAAATTTTATTTGAATGTGAACTCTGTATATTGCGGATATATGGCATGCTTGTCACAACATCCTCGATATATTTACATGTAATCATATTCAAATAATTTTCGAAAAAAACTTTTTTCCATGAGTTGCAAGTGATTTTCCATCACAGAAAAAATCAATAAGTTAGCAACATATAGCGGTGGAAAACATGAGGTCACGAAACATGATCCTCTCGTGATGCCCTACCATATTCTGACAGTGATTCATTCTGCGGTACGCAGTTTTAAATCATATACAGTCGTTACTAACTTTCCATTTTATTTACCTTTCGGTTGCTGTCCGGTCTGGTAATACACTAAAACCTTTGCAACAGGCAGCCAAATCGAATTACGCTTTGACGTCTATGCAATTTGAATTTTATATTCGCTTTGATGTTTACTCAATTTGAATTTTACTTGAACTCCGCCTGTTTGCGGGATTAACGTTTGCCGTCTTTGTCAATAAAAAAGCTGCCTCACTGAATGTCAGGGATATTCCAGCAAGAATTTTGCATTTACATGAAAGTGAATCTTGAAAACATCGTTGAGCATCATGCCTGAATGCGAACGCTTCCGCGTTGAAAAAAATACGAAAACACCATTTTCTTCATTTGCCAGCTTTTAAAAAGCTGTAAATAATTCACTCATTTTTGCATTATAAAAAATTCAGTGGAGGTCATTGCACTGCGCTATGGTTTATTCAGAAGTTGACGACATTTTGAGGTTTTTCACTCTCGTCGGCATAACGAACTCCCAGTTTTCTTTTCATTTGACTGAATATTTTCATCAAGAGCCAGAATCTTAATTAAATAATGAATAAAAAATATGAAACTTTTATCGGAAAGTAGGGCGTCACAAGTGCTCTTTCCTTCCATTTTAACAACGAAAATAAAAGGGAAGTGCGCTGCATACTTATCCACTACGATAAATCTTTTCTACAATCTATTTGCCTAAAATCAATTGTTAAATTCTATTGTCATTACATTATTGTGTCAGAAAGATCGTGCTTACCATGAATCTTTCGACATCCTTCGCCGCAGCAGTTGCGTGATAGGAAAGGACCTATAATTTAGGTAGGAAGGAACAGCGATAGATGGCATTAATATAGGGAAATTAAAATCCTCTCTTATTTATTGCACAAAACCTCGAGGGATTTGGGAAAATGTTATGCCATTATGGGCGTCGAATACAACCTGCTTGCTACACTGTATGATTCTGTACAGGACAAGGGTGTAATGTAATGGCAGTTCAATTTTGTGGTTTATGAAGTACTGGTATGTTTGTAAACTACAGTATGTGACACTATTCTAAACTAACGATTTTCTGTTGTCCGACTAATTTTAATCAGTGAAACAGCATTTTAGGAGGTATGCAGATTCAGATACAATTTACATTTTATGTGTAATTATATTAAGCACCTGCATACAGTCACTCATTTTTTTTTTAAATTTAGGAAAGTTTAAAGTTTTTATACAAACCTCGATAGACACTTTTTGCTTAGCCATGGCTTTCTCTACTTCATTGTACATCATCGTGTTGTTTATTCCCAAGCCGCAGAATATGGTAAAGGCCTGAAAATAACCGATAAATCAGCACTGCTCATCGTCAGATTTTTTGTTTTTAATTTTAGCTGCTAATTTGCGAATTAATTTGACGCATTCTGACATTGCGAATGATTTGCATAATGACGCCACTAACGGCATTGTGCGACGCTAGCTCGTTTCTCATTTATGATATCCGAAATATTATGCAGCTTTTTATTACACTCACAAAAACAAATGCATTCACACATGAAATAATTTGAAATCTACAGTGTGTCTGAATGCAAACCCCAACGCTAATTAAAAATTGAATTTATTTAGGGCATGCGCTCATTAAGGAAATGCGGGTAAATCTTGAAAGAGCAATTGTAAGATTGTTTAATTAGTGTTGATGAGCTTCAAATATTATATGCAATTAAGTAGCATGACGAAAAATATGCTTGAAAGTGGTATATCTTGGCATACACAAGTTATATGCTGAGGTTTATATCTTAAGTGTTCTCCGCTGGTCTAAAAACATTGTACAATTAACATACTCCGTTGTAACAAATTATCCACAATATCGCAATTTTATTTACCTCAAATAATTGCTCGTCAGTATCGTCAAAAGGGTGGCCATCAAGCTTGTTTATTATCTGAGCAACTCCTAAATAATGAGAAGGAAACGGATTGTACATTAGATAAAATGGCTTGACAATTTCACAGGAAAGTTCATCACATGCACGGTTTTTAATATCGCCTAGTCACATAATTCCACTTCGGAATTAATCTTCATTTAAAAGTGGCTATTTGCAAGGAATGACATTTTAAGTTATACATGTACTTTAAGTACATTGTATTATGTGAGACTTAAGCAACAGAAAGAAAATATTTTTGTAAAATGAAAACGAATGAAGTTTTCTCAATTAAGTAATGGTAACTGCTGCTTACTTCAATTTAAGGGATATTTAGTGAATAAACGTTTTTCCTTAAAATATCTTACCGATGACTCTGAAATCCCCATTTCTAATGGGCATAGATAACAATGAACGGACGTTGCCCAGCGACCCTTTTTCCACCTGGAATTTCGAATGGATGCATTCATAATACTGATTTATTTTGAAACTAAATATCAACAAATTAGCCAATTAGTATTTGCCTCTAATGATTCTGCAATGTTGAGCACTTCTCCAGTTGAGGCCACTTGTTCCGCCATCCTTAGAACAGCTGTAGTTATCCGGTTTTCAGGTCGTTTTTCTGGACTGAAAGCAGGTTTATATATTTTTTGCATATTATATAGATGTGTGTGTGTGTGTCTATTTTGCAACATAAAAAAATAATGGCATTTACGTGATTTTTTATAAGAAATACAATCAATTCCCAGTGCCAGACATCTTAAAAACGATGTTTGTATAGTTAAAAAATCAGTATCGATAATGATCTGGTTTGTACGATCCGTTTACAGGTATGTCTATGTATTCCGATTTTACTTGCTTGTAGATGGCCTATTTAATTGCTATTCACAACTATTCACAGGAAAGCATAGAGGAATGTCTCCCTGTTCCTAGAGCTTTTTTATCTAACAAGATTCTTGGAATGTTAATTTTTTCATTACTTCTCATCTCCAAATTATTGTTTTCCTAACTGCAAATACAGATACGTGACATTTATTGGATTAGATTCCTTAAAAACGATGAGCGCTACATGTAGCTAACATGTCACTCCGACATTAAGTACAACTTTAAACTAAGATACGACAACAGTGTATGCTCTACAACGTAATAGCTAAATTTATCGATCTTAATAATAAATGAAGGTCAATATGCTAAGTGGACCTAGAATTACCGCCGCTGTCAAGCTTCACCTCAGCTTTATTAATTGCTTGCCACACAATGCTGGAAGCACATTTTACGGATTGTAAAGTACATTAATGAATTCCGAAGAAACGGACGAAATCGATCGCAGCAAATTAACATAATAAGAAATTGAAGTCAAAAGCTCATTTGAGAGCAGATGTCGAGCGGATGCTTTTTAGGACATTTCGAATGCGTTTGAATCCTCGTACTTTTAAAATATACTCTTCGTAAAGCTGAATTTCACATATTAGCATCGAGTGGAAAGTGGGCATGCAGGAAATCCTGACAAGTTTAATGGTTCTTGATGACCAAACGATGATTGAAAACATACTCGATTCTGCGAAATACTGAAATGGGGTTTGAAGATCTCTATGGGGAAATTATCTTGCCTAGTTCTGATGGCGAAATGTATGGAACACCACATGCAAATTTTTTCAGTTGGAAATCTAATATTTACTTCCAGGCCACGTTTCTTATAGAATTCTGTCATCGTAGGACATGGACATGTATGTTATGTTCTGTATCGTGTTGATATTGACCTCAGTTCCGAGGAGCTTATCGCTACCAATATAAACTGATTTGAAAAATGTATAATAAATATAAATCCACAGGGATTAGTTGTCAATTTCTAGGAAAAATGTGTATTCAGTATGTGATGCACTACAGAACTATAAAGTTGAATAACTGTACAATTGCGTACTTGTACTGTAATTTTTGGAGATTTTGTGTTGCGATGCAATTGTACTTTTGGAAATAACTTGTACAATTGAACACATAAGGTTCAGTAAATACTGTGTCCGTGGTATGGGCCTACAATTATAGAACTATTAATTATCAAAATATTCCACCGCTATACATGTATAGGAATGATCATAAACTGCTTATCTCCTCCTATACACATGTACATGTAACCCTAAATCAGGGCCAGTCATGATATCCGATGCAGCACATTTTAATATGCGATATGAATAAAAGATTCCTTCCACGCGCCTTTATTGATTCAAACATCTTCTCGAACTTTTGATGAAATTTCTCTGGAATTGGAAAATGCGATCAAAAACCCCAAATATTTATGCTCGGTGTATTGAATTTGCTGATGTTTCTGGTTTAAGAAATGCTGGGTTGAAAACACCCAAACCGTGGAGTAGAATTTTAAACTCAGTTAACCGTGATCCTGTTAGGGTCAACTCTTAATAATTTATTTTATGGCACTGATATTAAACATTAATGCATGAGTCGATACGCGCTCAGTGGGAGTGTATGACGTCACTTTTAAGCATTGCTCTAACGAATTAGCAAGCATGATGAACTGACTCCAGGGCAATAACGTGCAATGCATCGGTGTGCATAGTTTTCTATACAATATTTTTTAATTGAAAAACATTTCCTCGTATGAGTTATGAGGTATTAGGTATATTTTAGCTACTGCATATATGTTATGAGTGACGTGATTCTCAGGAACCAAGTAAATATGTGATAAAATCTGTATTTTGTTTCAATTGTAAGCGTCAAATTTGACCGTCCTATTAATACTTTCTCTATTTATGACAATTTTAATAAAGCTACCCAAATACTGGAATGGATTTTTGATAATTTGCCATTGCAATTTCCCAGCTGGGATTTTTAACATGTTGACTTTTTAATTTTATGTATGATTCCTATCACGTATTAGTTTGTTACAAAGGGCTGGAGAAATTTAATTAGAACCTCATCTTCGCTGCTATAATTTGAAGATAAAACCAAATCCCTTTAGGAATGCGTACAGTTTCGAAATTCCATACACATTTTCTGCTATCGTATTAAAAATATATCAGGTATACGTGACATGCAGTACACGATATTGTTTTTGGAAAGCATCATGCAATTGCAATAACATTCAATTCATAAAATTTAGTTTGATGGATTGCCCCACTAGCCTTTGAAAATTTCCGTTGCATGAAATGGCTTGTTTGTGCTTTTTATGATTGCGATATAAAATATGAAAACGTATTGCAAATATCTATAAAACATCTATTCTCGGTGTTTTATTTATTTCTGTTGATCATCCATGCATGTCATGGTGGACAATTTCCAAACATAACTTATTTATTTACCTTTCACGATTCTGTGGGCCATTACTTTCGCTTTGAGATGTCAACTCGAAAATTTTCACGAATTTGAAGTCCTGTAAAATAATGCAAAAAAGCATGCATTCAGTCAACGTTTATTTCTTAAAGGCATATAAACGTCAATCTCTATCATTTATGCCATAGTTTTTTTGTTGCTAAATATAATATGATTTTGATCTATCCCTTACTTGTGTTTGTGTAACACATTGCAATACAGAGATGTTTTTTATAGTAGGTTTCAACTGTAAGCAACTTCCATTGATATCACAGAAAGGAAATGGAAGTAATAGCTATGGCCTCGGATAACAAAATATTGATTTTCTACGAAAAAATAGCTAACACGAATTGAATTTTTACAGCCATAGTGAACTCATTTTATTTTATTTTTTGATTTATTGACAAATGCTCCGTGCGTTCATTACAATTAATGTAAATACATGTACATATAGTTAAATCCAGATTGATATTGACATCCAGGTTCGGCCTTACAAAGACTCTTTTCGCTCCTACACCTCATATTTTTTCATTCAACAAACGCAAAGTGAAAGGTGGAAACGCTTGAAGTCGATGTTTAAATGCCGTTAGAGTTAGACAAATCCGCAGGTCATTGACCCACGATGAAAAAGATATCAAAACGGCTATTTTATCTTTTAACAAGCTTTTAATGTCACCATGTATTGCCTCGTATTTTATCGTTGGAAAGAAATTTGTGAAAAAGGACTTCCGCTTCATTGGTACCTGTCATTGTATTTTTTTTTTCATAAACTGGATAATGCATTTTTCTTAAATTTTCATGTCATCCTTGCTTGCATTTGTAAAATATAAATACATAAAATGGTCTTCTCGAATACACCGAAGATGTTTAAGCTTATATCAGAAATATAACAGTTAGTACACAGGCAGATTCGAGATTAAACGCATGGTAAAATATGGCAACCATAAACTATGCAGTTGTAGCGTCCCCGTGTGCTACTGCTGGGCACGCGGGAACGCTCACAAGCACGCGCAAACACGCGCAAACGCGCGCGA
>JAQGAF010001339.1:0-32210 GCA_034687865.1 Kryphioiulus occultus | reverse complement strand
CAGGTCGACCTTCCAACTCCCTGGAGATCAACATCTCTCCCCACTCGAGAATGCGTGCGACCTCACGCGTCCAGCGACGTCACCATGCCAGACTTGCTGATGTTAAAAATCAAAGCAGCTGACCCTCGGATGACCTTCCCAGCCTGGGCTGTGGTTGCACAACGCCAGTCACGTGCTGGCTTCCTGCACCACCCAGGGGCCCATCCATCAGCGCTGAGCAGTTGAGCGGTTGAACTATGTACTCTCTTCAGAACTGATTGTGCTTGGCTAGCGATTGGACGGTCTTCTGTGCCAGTGAGTACAAAGGCTGACCAGAGAGAATCTGGGCTCTTTAGCAGAATCCATCCGAATCGCTGTTTAGAATCATGAATATGGTCAATTGGATGGCATCGCTACTGGGGGTGCTGGCCGTGGTCTTCTGCCTGCAGGGGGCAGCGCAAACGGAACGTAAGTGCTAAAAATCCGCATGATTCCTAGCATAGTGGGTGAATTGTCCTCTTTGGAACGTTCCTGGAGGTTTGGAAATGGCAGCTCCTTCCGCAACATAATTTGCTGAAACTGAGCTTGACTAACTGGTGCTCGATGTCCTCTGGCAATTTTGGAACGTTGTAAAAATACCATTTCTTAAAACCCATCTGAGCAGATTTGAAGTAAAACTATTGATAAATGTCAGCTGTGGTCGATGTGAGGTCAATGCTGAACTTCCTCCAAGAGGCAATAGCATCCGAGAACATCTAAGAAAAGATGCACAGCTGTGTGTCATCTAAATTGAGGTTGAAGCCTTTTAAATGATTTTGGAACATTGTCCGAACCAACATTTGGGAATTTATTGCCATCTCAAGAATCGACATAAGGAAGTTTTGGAATGTTTAACCTACAGAATGATTGATGAGGCCATCTTCGTCAGATGACTTTGGAACGTTAACCGAAATTGAATGGCTTCGATCCCATCTTCTCAGAAACCTCTGAGGCACTTTGGATCATTCACCTAGCTGACTTGGGACTAGCACTTGGTTGTTCAAACTCCAATTGAGGGCGTTTTGGAACGTCAACGTTTGTTTGTAACGTTTGTCGAGGCCATAGTTATGCTTTTGGTCATTTTGGAACGTGCTCTGGAAAGGAAAACTATAAGAACATAATTTGGTGACACCACCAAATCATTTCTCATTTAGTTAACATATCGTCGTTCAATGTCAGCTCCATAGAACGACGAAAACAAGGCCATTAAATTAGCATAAAAATCACATCAAGAATTAGCTACAGCGTGGGATTTCTCGTTTCCTGTTTCCTTTACACGTCCTCCCAGCATGCAATTCGCGAAATTTGACCTTCAGTTGACGCCCTAAATGCCGACTTGAATAAGATTAATTATTCAACAGTGGTGGAAGCCCAATAGCAGAAAGCCACGACAATCCCAAACCAATAACTGAACGAAGTTCGCCAACTTTTCAATAACAAAAACAGAGGTCGTAACCTGATGCAATGCCCCCAATAAAGTTCACAATATTCATAATACAAGCGATCAGCTGACGGAACCAGTTTAGGGGACAGTGAAAGCAACTGCAAGCACCAAAGTTTTCAGCCAGTAGTAGGCCAGAAACTGGTCTAAAAATAGATTCTTAGAAAACTGCCGTTCTTATTAAATTGTATACTGTATATGGACTATAGGTTACATCATAAAATTGTCACCAAAGTGCGTTTTCTGCAAAAAAACAAACACAATTTTCGTCCAAATGAGCGTTTCTGTGTGCTGTTCAGTTCATTTTCCAGATAAATGTAGTCATCTAGTAATTGTTCAAAAGCGCTTTTTTAATCCTGGCTATAGCATTCACCATAATTGGCTTTTTGTGGATAAAAGCTGTCCAGGGTTCCCACTAAAATTCTCAAGTCGAATTTTCTGACAACTTTTACACATGATTAAAAAAAAAACAATAAGAAAAATGAATTTTATCAAAAAAATTATGAAAGATTATGAATAATCAATTGACTGATGCAAACTATATAAATTTCCCTGACTTTCCACAAAGTGGGAACCCTGCAGTTAGATCTTTTATGTATTCTCGCTTAAAATTTCGTACTTTTTTTTTTAATAAAAGCTCTGGGATTGTTCAGGTTATCTATATTTTTCTTTACCATATTTGTCATTTAAAATGTAGTATTAAATCTGATATTTTTAAACATGCTCTTTATTCGAATAAATCCTTAATCTTTCAGTTTTTGATACTTTCCTCAAAAAACGGAACATCATAAGTGCTATTTTTCTGATAGAAGTTGTTGGAGCTTTTCCTTTTTTCATTATTTTTAGTCTATAACATTCCCAACTTTCTGCTTCCAGCAAACACACTTCAGGATGGGAATCTTTACGAGATGAAACCGGACATCATAAAGCAGATCAACGACCAGATTGGTCGTGAATTGCATGCCAGCATCTCCTACCTGGCAATGGTAAGAGCACTTGGCCATAGCGTAAATACTGGGTCCTACAACAAAATGGCAACATAATGGACTTTCCCACCTAGTTCTGAATTTCATGAAACTTGCACCACCTTGCAGGCTGCCTACTTCGGCCAGGACACCGTGTCGCTGAAGGGCTTCCGCAAGTTCTTCATGGAGAACTCCAATGAGGAGAAAGGGCACGCGGACAAGCTGGTCGACTACTTGAATAGCCGCAATGGGCATCTGACAGGAATCAGCATCAAGGTTCAGTTTCGCGGCATGGATTCTTAGCATGCTATGATGGTGGATCAAATTTATCACAAAACCTTGACTTTTCAGGCGGTCAGCTACAAGGGCTCATCAGGGATGCAGGCTCTCAAGGATGCCCTTCAGCTGGAGAACGAAGTCACCAAGCATCTGATGGCTCTGCACCAAATGGCCGCCAAACACCCGTTCAATGATGTCCACGTAAGTGCAACAGCCCTTTCATAAGTTCTTACGAGTTATAAGTTGTGCATAGTGCTGCAATCTGCACATTTCTGCAATGGGGCAGCCCTGCAGCATTTCCTAGAGTAGTGTTAATGCCCTTTTCTTCCTCTTAGCTGGTCGACACCCTGGAGTCAGACCTGTTGCGTGAGCAGGTGGAATCAGTCCGCAAGCTCAAGGGCCTCATTGCCAGATTGGACCGCATGGCCAGTAACCATAATGCCCACTTGGCCGAATACTTTATCGACCAAGAGTTGTTCGGCAAGGACTAAGTCCACCTTCGCTCCTTCAGAAGGCAGTAGACGTCCGCCAGGAAGGACCCATTCAAAGCATATTTTATAAACATTAGAACCATGTAAATCCATTAAATATGAATAAACAGCAACGCAGAATTTTAAGCACGACTCCTGCGTGAATTTTTACACAATCAAGGAATGTATCCTAGGTCCTAAGGACCAACAGAAGTGGGGAAGATGTCAAACAACCCAAGCTAGTTGTTTTTTCAGAAATGTTTTCATGCTTTTGATTCTTGTTTAGAAAACGAGACTAGCACATTTGGCAATCTAGCGCCTGAAAATGTATCTTAGAAAACTTCTTTGAAAGTCACCAAAAATTACAGGCTATATCTGCACCTTAATAATTTCACCATAACATGGCTTTTAACCCGGTATGTATCCACCTTGACTAATTTTTGTTTAAGCAGTTAATACACTGAACCATTTATTTCTACAGAAAATAGGTTAGGTTAGCTTAACCTAACGCCCTTCGGTGGGTTTGGCGCCCAAGGTGGATACATACCAGGTTAAATACCCATCACATGTATTAGGTACTGCTCTGCATTGTAATTTGATTTTGAAAAGATTCCAAAACAGAACAATAGGCCAAAAAGCCCTGCGCTAGTCTTCAAGCAAAATTTGTAGTAGTCTCGCATCTCTAGCACGAAGATGGGAATTTCACGATTAAAACTAACTTAAAATCACGGATTACCCAATATCCTAAAAACTGACTAAAGCTAGTGGTAAGTTATCAATACCATGGCAAAACTTACAGAACTCATGCTTACTTTAAATTGTTTATTTTTACACTTTCCATCCAAAGCACTCGCGCTCATACAGCTTCCGCAGCGATGGATTCCTCGGTGTGTTTCCCCTTTGTCTTGTCTAGCTTGGCCTTGGACCTGCGTTCCAAAATCTTCTTGCGATCCTTGTCAATCTTTAGTTTAACGATCACGACCTATGAATGACAGAGGTGAAAGAATGACTTAAGTCTCCCCTTTAGATTTACATCTTCACCGTCCCCGAATTGCAAAACTTCATGTAGCTCGCAGAGCATAAAACGTCACAGGCTCTGCCAGTTTACAAGCTTTGCTTGTTTTACAGCAGAATGCCACTGAACTTACGTTGGATGGATGAATGCCGACGTAAACGCTGGCTCCATTAGCTTTCTCTCGCTGAATACGCTCAATGTAAATCACGTACTTCTTCCTGTATACTTGGACAACTTTACCAACTTGCTGTCCCTTGTAATGTCCACGAAGAACCTTCCAAAAAGAGAAATAGGCATAAGCAGCTGTAATATGAACATAACGTGGAACTGTAGGATACTTCAAATAAACATAACTAGCTAACGTTACTTCCTTGTTCACAACGTTACATTCATTTACAATAAGCAGCAGACAACTCCTTCCTTCACGCATAAGTATGAAGAAATAAATAATTTTGTGGAAGACTGCAAACTTTCATACCAGGTTCAGCTCAATACAATATGTAGCAATCATTGCTTTTACTTTCAAAAACGTAGTTTTCACTTTTAGCTTACCAACCATACGCCTGTTAAGATGGTCTTCTACTACCGAAAAACTAGCTTTCTACCAATACGTATGTGTTGATTTCTTCCAATCCTTCATATTGGGTGACCCAACCAAGCGATACCTTACATATATTTTGCCTTATCATTGTGCAGCAAACGTTTCGAGTAAAAATGCACAAGCTTGTCTAAGCCTTTTTCTGGAAGCAGCTTACATAATCACGACTACGCAAAAGCTCAGACACCTCAACAGGCAACATTTCACATAGCTTACACAAACAACGTAATGGGACCCGGTTAATAGTGCGACCTAAATCACCAATTCCAACTGAAACATTAATATATTGTTTTCCTCACCTGCACTTCGTCGTCCTTTCTGATGGGCATGCTTCGGACACTGTATTTTTGCCGAAGTTCCTTGGACAGAGGCGAGCTCATCAGCTTCCTCCTGATGTGCGACGGAGCATTAAAATGTCGCTTTCGGTTCTTCCTTCGAGAAGCCGTGACGAATTTATTAAGCTTCATTTTGCTGAAATGCACGAACAAACAAGGAGTCAGATAGCACAAGGATCCACGTTGGATGTTCACACCGACCGAGACCTTTATTCGCACGGCGAAAAAAAGCCGTTATCAATTAATAATCTTACAGAACACAAATTAAACCCCTTCGGTTTACAAACCGATGCGAATTTACGACCGATGATCAATATTAAGGGATATTTTACACAGATTTAAAATGGAATAGAACATCAACACTCACCAGCCAAAAACAGCGACCAGAGAAAAAGAACTCCAAGCGGAACTTCCGGTATAGGTCAGCGCCACCTAGCGTAGTAAAAGCGAATAATCTGGCGCGAAACTCAAAAAAGCTAGCAATTCGACAGCCAGTGAAATTAGTAAATGAACAAATTTTAGAAATATTTAGTTTGGATTTTGATACAGTAAAACAAGTCATACGCTTAGAAAATTTCGAAACTGTTGTTTTGAAAACTACAAGTCACACTTTATTAAAAAAAATTCGCAATTTAACATCGTATTGGGTAAACGCCTCAATAAAATTTCATTTATCGCAATGTAGAAAGCGGACAGATTCTCAGACTCCGAAAAGCATTCTCAAGTCCTGCAGCGACAGAGATGATTTCTTCGTCGCTTGTCCTCCAAGAACGTTCTCGGCCATCTTCTTCTTCCGTTCCTGCAGCTGGACGATTTTCATCTCCACAGTGTCATTGCAAAGGAACCTAAAAAACAGGAGGATTTAGGGAAAACTCCATATCAACAATGCTGCTTGGCCATTTCCAAGTTTTCTGTCAAGTTTTCGGTAAACAACATGTTAGCTTAACTTGTTTAAAACGCCCTTACCTATGGATATGCACGTTCCTTTTCTGTCCAACTCTGTGGATGCGGTCACACACTTGGCTCTCCAAGGCAGGGTTCCTAAAATGAGAAAAACAACTGAGTTTAATAGGATTGACGATAGCGAATGATTGCCACAAAATCTCGAATCACGTCTCACCAATGCACGTCCAGCAAGAAAAGATGGCTCCCACCGATCAAATTCAGTCCGACGCCACCAGCCTTTAAGGAAAGCAGCATGACCTGGGAAAGGAGAAGTGCAAATCCTGGTAACCAATAATGCCAAGCTTCGGATCTTTTGAAAACAGAGTTTGATTCAGTAATGCTACCCTTGGTCCGGAGGAGACTGCGTTGAACTGCTCAACGGCCTTTGCTCGTTCAGAAATGGCTACGTCTCCGCGGATCCCGCAGAAGGAAATGTTTGCTCCTTTGAGGTGCACGCCCACAATATCAAGGAGTGACGTCCACTGGGACACGACAACGCTATGCAGAAAGGAAAAAACATTTGCACATGTCGGAAACTGCCATTTCAGAGAACCACCTGTAGAACGGTTTATTCTTTGTACAGGCAAGTGTTTGTTACTGGTGCCCGAAAATACCAACATCGCCACACACCAGCTTGCAGTGTTTGAAAACTAATTACCTTTTGGTTGGCTGGCCAGGATCTGAAGCTGCTTCCAACTCTTTCAATTTTGAAAGCAAGGCTGTTATCTGCAAGAGTGCAAAGCTTATGATATCCCTGCTCAAATACATGTGATGATAAAGTTTCTGGTAGTAATTTCACTTTAACAAATCGGTATTCAGTAATACAGTAGATTCCTGGTTATTCTTGAACTGAAAAATGTGATGCTACCTTCGAGCTGCAATATTCCTTTTTGAACGTTGGACCCAGTGGGACTTTGGACTCTGCAAGGACTTGCCCGACTGAGTCAGCAGCAGCCAAAGTTGACGGAACTTCATCTTTGGGCTTCCTCAAGCCAGACAAGTCCAGTCCCTGCAGTTGATTAATAATATCGTCGACGTCGTCTACCCCTTCTACGGCACTTGCTTCGATGACACTCTCCAGCAGACTCAGGTGGCAGCAACACTGCTGCAGGCGAAGCAGGAACACCAGGATGGACGCCATGTTGGCGCCCTTGCCAATGTGTGCTGTAAGCGTGTATCCTGTCAATAAAAAACAAAAACTTAGCACAGATGAAGAATTACGCTTGGTTCAACAGTCCCAGAGATGATAAAGCAATTGAAGAGCTAAATTTCGAATATACGTAATAGTTAACGAGTACAACTTGCCTGCCATGTTGGTCACACCACCACTAGGACCAACAGCTCCACTTGTCTGTGCACCTTTCTTCAAATAATTAGTTAAAACAGCTCTGGAAAAGTGGTTTTTGGATTTAGGAACCATGGTAGACGCATATACTTGTCATAAATGCCAAAGGGTTCTCACTTTGACATGCCAAACAGCAAGTCATAGATCTTTTTCTCATCCTCGGCTAGTTGCAGGTAGACGTCGTGAAATTCCTTCGATGGCAAAGACACCTGGCGAAATAAAAGATAAGCATGACTGATTATGAATATTTATTTCTAAAATTGATAGTTCTTTGATAGGATTAAAATGATAATACAGGTTTCTTTACAAATAGATAACAGAGTGGAAAACAGTGAGCATATACGAGGACACGAAAACTTTTTCTCACCAATCGTTTCCCGTTTAATCCAGTTTGCTCCTTCGTTCTCCTAAGCAACAAACTGTTTACGATAGTGGCGAGGCGTGCTTGCCCTTGTACTGAAATGGATTTTTTTTTTAATCGCCACATTCATGACATTCCTCAACTCTTGTCATCATTTTTGTCATAACACATGCACACTTTTGCACTTCTTGGGAGAGATGCATGGAAGCAACTTCAATTCATGAAATATTTGCAAGGTCGCGTGATCTTATACAAAACTTACCAGAGCCGTTGTCCACCCAATACTTCCAGATTTTCTGCTCGTCGAACGGGGAACACCTCAAGAATCTATGACGTCAAATCGAATCAATAAAATTCGGCGCTCTAAAATTGCATCATTTTTGCAATAATTAAGGCAATCGGGAACTCACTTGAGCAAGGAGAACATGTCCATCAGGCGGTTGTGTATGGGAGTCCCTGAAATGACCCAGCGCCGGCCTCCTCTCAGACGGCACACTGCCTGGCTGGTGCTAGTTTTGGGATTTTTGATCACGTGTCCTTCGTCCAGGATAATGCGGCGGAAACCAAGCTGAAGGAGGGGCGAGGTTCTCTTGCTTCGAGCTTTCGGCTTTGAGACCTTCAAATTTATTGTATTTATTGTCAGGAAGGCCAAAAACTAATTGCGAAGGATGTGGCAACGCACAAGAACTAAACGAATAAAGATTTAAAAACCAGACTGAAATCAACTTACCAATGTCTTTTCCGTCACGTCTTCCAGGAGAGGAATCTCGCTCCGAATGGTATCATACGTCGTCACAACAATGTCGTATGATGCAACCCTATGAAAAATGGAATATGAATTATATCTGCAAACGCGATTGCGCACACGACCCAACTGCCATCTCACCTCTTACAGCTTGTTGTTCTGTTAGTACCGTGGTATAACAGGACAGAAAGAGTCGATGGTATCACACGCTTCATGACCTCCCCTTCCCAATGATGTAGAAGGGAAGCGGGGCAGACAACGAGAGTAGTGTCACTTGTCATTAAGGAATCATCATCCCCTAAGCATGAGAACATAATGTCAGTGCCTCAAGCAAAGCCGTGTTTGTAACGAGAATTTATTGTATGCACCTTTCTCTTTGGGCGTTTTGACATCCTTCTGTTGATCATTGCGAACATTGTCCTCAATGTCCTTAAGCACAAGGGAGATCATTGTCAAGGTTTTACCCAGCCCCATGTCGTCAGCTTAAGCACAAATAACATTGTTATTGCAGTTCTGATGAGGCAAGAAAACAGGGACCATCACTTAAAAATTTAATGATGTTACCTAAAATTCCTCCAGGGGGATGTTGGGTTTCCCTCCAGAGCAGCCAAGCCAGTGCTTGCTTTTGGTGCGTCATCAGTGGGATGCTCAAGCACTGGGGTTCTGCCGCTTCGTCAGATTCTTTGGGCTTCATTTCCAAAGATCTGTTGAGAAAAGCATAAATATCGAATTTATTTAAGAGGATTTTTGGAAAATATGGGGACTACACAGCAATCTCAATTTTTAAAAATCCCTGATTATTATTGCTGATTACAAGAAAAAACCAATGGCAAATTTTCGAATGTACCTATCGATTGCCTTGCTTAGTTTTATACTAGAATTCCAGTTTGATTTTGGGGATTGTTTGAAAATTTACCTTTGGTTTTTCTAAGGGGTAGCTTTGAAAACAAGAAGGAAACTCCAGCAATTTAAAAGACAGGTGTAAACTGCACAAATTGCTCTCATTCTGAAAAGGTGTGCTTACTTGTGCAGCTGTTCCACTGCTTCCTTCGACACTGCGACTATTTCCCGTTTTAGATCCGGATTCATGTTGCCCACATAAACCTGCTTGTAGGCGGGGTGATCTAAAGAATAAAATTAGGATAAATTCGAGAACACGAATTCGAATCCCAATTTACCAAAACTGATTCCTCCCACCTGCATACATGCGGTTGAAAGTCTCGGAACTCGGATGCTGGGCAACCTGCTTCTGCATGACATTTTCTTTCTCACTGTCGAGCTTGCCAGGCATTGTGGATTGCAGCCGCATTGTAGCAATTTTCTCCTCCAGGAACCGGACCTGCTGGGACAGCTTTTGCCCACCATCCGGAAGTAACTTCAAATTCAATTTCGCTAGCAATTTCTGCAAATCAATAATGAAAACGGATTATTGAGATGCTAAATATCTCGTCTCTAACGTGTCTAATACGTGTCTAAATTTTACTTTTTGGTTGTCCAGACTGTTATGCAGCTCTGCGATGTTAACATTCGATGCTGCAGTAACGCAATGAGAAGAATTATCGTCTTTTCGTGTCGCCTTATCAACTTTTGGAATCACGGATTTTACAGGTTCTTCAACTTCAGGTGCCGCTACTTTTGCAGAAACTTCAACTTTCGGAGCCTCGGGTTTTGTCGCTACAGGTTTTTGCATGGTTTTATCGTCCGAAGGCAAATTCACTTTTTCGTTCTCTGGCTTTTTTGCATGCTGTGGAAAATCAGTAGCATTAATCCCACGAAATAAAAAACAAGAATCGCACATTAATGCCGTTAGTCGCAATTACTATACCTGTTTAGTCTGCTGCTGAAAGCCGCACCATTCACTGGCTGATTTGGTTTTGGCTATATTGCAACGATAATAATATCTGCAAAAGGCGATTAATGTAAATGTGATGATGATATTAAAGACGGCTCCAAAGTTAATTTAGATGTTGCCCAATTAATGGGAAGTTTCTCAATGACCACTGAATTTTAATGCGCAAACAACGTCATACTATACCTAATATTTTCTGCCGAAAAATCATAATAGGCTTGTAGCTCAATTATTTCTCCTGGATGTTCTGGGCAAGTAATGGGTGGAAGGCTGAAGATTGAGAAGATAACAGAAATTATACAAATAATCACAGCATGGAATGAATTACTGAGTAAAAGGAAGATTTGTTTAGCATCGGTGATTACTAAATAATGTTCAGGTCAACTGAAGTTTTTGGGGCATTTTTTCCTTTTATTACCACCAAATCCCTTGGAAATTGACGGCGTCCGAAAACCCTTACCTGGAGAGTTTTTTGAAAGCACATTGCTGTATTTGACTGCAAACATGGAAGCTCCTTTTAAAACTGGGATTAGCAGGATTGGTACCGGTCTTGATGAAACAATAACGATCTGTCGCAGATATAAAATTATAAATTAAAAGAAAATTTTAATTAAAAAATTCTCTATTGCTGATGATATAATATTCAGTCGGAAAATTATAACCCTGCACAAAACGATATAATGGCAGGGTAGCCTTTCGTTCTTCAATACATTAGGGAATGAAACTTTAAGCGTGCATCCCAAAGGTCCATGTCACAGCTGTTTACAAACAACAGCTCTTGGATCTGAGTTTGCAATGAACTTTCCATTCACAAAGTGACTAAAATAGAGCACAAGCATGCACTGATTTCGATTGTGAAATTCATAATTCCACCGTTGTCATTGCAACCTATTTGCCTTGTTGGAGTTGTTGAGTTTGGCTTCAAGAACGAAACCAGTACACCACACAATCCATGTTCACAGCAAGTTCACTGTTCAGACTCAAGCATAGTTTCAAACATGTCTGACACACAAGGCCAAACAGATCGACGAATTGTGGTCCAAAATCAGTCCTATAAATAATAAATCAACCCAAGTTTTGGGGGGCAACAAACCTGACCCAAAAACCTACACTCACCGTGCTGCTCGCATTTGACGAAAGTGGGGCATTTCAGCGCCATCGCGGGTCGCAAAATCCGCAAATAAAACCAAAATCACGAAATCCAAGTGACAGCGAAATTCGAATTTTCCGAAAAACCCGAAACCGGAAGCTCGTTGGACCGGAAGCCAAGGCGTTGTCCAATCAAGGTCGTCGTTGCATCTGCGTCGTTGCCATGGCAACCGTGCGCTTAACTGACTGGGTCCTCAGAATCCCCAATTAGGGCCTCCCGGGCCAAAACCAGAAGGACCATGGTCCCACTCACGCTCAAATAAAGTTAACGGCCCGTTAGGGCCCCGCGTTGCATCAACCGCATCCGCTTGCTTCACAAATCCTGTCGTGAATGGGGCTTGCTTTGGGCGTCGTTTGCAACGGCCCCGCTCATTGGCTCGTTTTTTTACGATTATGGCGGCTCTTTATGATCTTTTATCAGTGGTTTTATTCGTCTGCTTTTACGACATCGAATTATCTTCGTTCTTGTTTTTAAGGCGTCCATTGTCCGAGCCAAAAGTGCGAAATTCGCGCCCGCTCACCAGCTCGCAGGTAAGGTCGTTGTTGATGTTTTCTGGCGCCCTTCCCTCTTCTCCAATTGCCCAATTTTGTGCTCCCCACCTTCGGAATTTGACCCCTAGAATCCATTGCAGACCGTGACGTTCCTCACCATAACTCGTGATTAACACCTTTCCGATTGCCCCAGCCCATTCCCATCCTTTCGTTCATTTTAGGCTTAATCGGCGATTAGCAAACGGCCGATTAACCTTAACGGCCCGTTAAGTACGCGCCCGGTTAACTTTAACGGGCAGGCAGGCCTAACTGGCCTTGGTGCCACGCAGGCGTCCAAATTAGGCACAGCTTAAATTAATTTAACTGTACTTTAATTGGTGCAACCGGACATGCCAGGCATGTTTAATTCATTGTGTTAATCGGCGATTAAATGTAGCGAGAGTGCCTACGGCGCTGCCAACTGCCCAGAACCAGTTTATTGCTTAACGGTCCGTTAGCTAACCGGCCATTGGTGCAACGCGCCGCTTCTTGGTCGACTGTACGTGAGGGGGAGCCTTTATGGTCGGTTGCCATGGTTGCACTACGCTATCGACAATTTACAAATTGGCCATTAAAAGTAATGGCTCAGTGAATCGCTCATTAGGGGCCATGCATTGCACCAACGACGCTTTAGGTCATTGGCTCTTAACGCTCCGCCGTAGCGCCTCCTCCTATTGGTGCGTTTTTTTGCCAATCGCAGCCCGAGTCGTTATCGGTCGTCGCTAGATTTAATTGGCCAATTAGCATTAATGGCCATTTATCTGTTCGACCTCAAAAAGACCTTAACTGGCATTGACGCAACGAAAACGCCCGTGCTAATGGCCGAACAGGCATAATCGGCCGTGGTGCAACCGTGCGCAAACCACCACAGATAACCAGTATCCTGATTGGCTCCGCTTTTTTTTAGCCCTCGGTGCGCTTCACTGGTTTCTCGAGCCAGGGGCGCCCGTTAAGGATTTAATTGACGCAAGACGGCCAATTAGACTTAATCGTTCCAGAAACGAAGCATTTTCTGCTGATCGATTTGACCTGAAATATGCTGAAATATTAATTGGCTCGGCGCAGCAGAAATACGGCTTATCAGCGGCTAGCAGCTCTTTCATTTCCAAAATAAACTTAACGGACGATGGGGCAACTGACTGGTGGTAATTTTAACGTGCATCCTTCCCGTGCAACACTGTTTGTTCCCATGTCCACGGAGGATTGATTTTCCAGCTCCTGAATCTTTGATGCGAAAGCTCCGAGTCAATTAGTTTTACCGGTCATCTACCGGTAGAAAATCTACGGCATGACATTGGTGCAACCTGCCGGTTTAATGTCATTTAGATTCCGAAATAAACGGCATTGCTGCTAGATGCTCTTGAGAGCCGATTTCATTTCATTAACATTCGTTGACAAGATTGGTGCAACACCTGTTTAACCTCGAAGGGCTTGGAACGCACCCGGAATACTTGTCTAATGCCGTTCCCTGTGTACTTTCAGCACGTTTGCGGCGTTCTAAGATGAATTCGGACACGAAGAACAAGCGGAAAAGAACGCCGAACTACACGTCGCAAGAGAAGGACCTGCTCATCTACCTGGCGCTCAAGTACAAGACGATCATCGAGAACAAGAAAACGGACGCCGTGACCTGCGCAGAGAAAGAGCACGCCTGGAAGTCTCTGACCAACGAGTTCAACGCCAACTCCACAGTGTACCGCGAGTGGGTGAACCTGAGGACTGCTTACGACAACCTCAAGCGCTGCGCCAAGAAGAAGGCTTCGGCCGAGCCGGACAGCAACAACGGCGAAGACAACTTCCTGGCCCTGCTCGGCAAGACGGCGGTGCCGCTGCCCAACCAGTTCGACTCGGACGCAAAGTACGACGACGACCAGTTCCGCGGAGGTACAGAATGCGGGAATTCGGGATGACCATCCCAGTTAGATTGGCACTTTCCAGATTTTTACTTTATGGTCTGGTCACGAACCCCAAGCTAATTCGGAATGTCTGGGGGAACTTTCAAAAACAGAGGAAAAAGTTTAATTAGCTGTAGATGTGGCAACCATTTTGATTTTCGCCAATTTTCACTTATATTTCGTTGCGTCTTGCAGACGATGCGAAGGATGGCACAGAGGAAAACGGCAAGGATCACCAGGGCAGCCCCCCATATTTCATGCCTCTGGAATCGTCACTGGAAATCGGCGAGGGCCAGGCGACGTACTGTGAAATGACCGGCCCTGGTGGGGACGGCGAGCAAAACGAACAACAGGCGTCTCACTCGAGGGCCGTATTTCCACCCCAGGTATGCCGAACTTTAGCACTTCGCTTGGTACGAGGAGCGAGCATCGAGGTCTATTGCCATGGGGGTTGGGGAGGTGTGGTCGGCATACTTTGGATCACGACCAAGAAAGTGCATGAATCTTCCTTGTTCATCAAATCAATTTCACAAAGATACATTGCTGGGAACGAGTAAAAACCTGGTGAAATTTCTTGTTAGCATTCCCAGTAACAAACTTGATTCGTACGAGGGTAGTTCAATAAGTAAGGTAAATTATTTATTTAAAAATGAACGACACATTATGTGACAAAATTGAAATATACACTTTGTAGAGCATTTAATACTCTATTTTTCCACATAATCCCCACAGTTATTGGTGCATTTGTCCCATCGCGTCACAAGTTTCTGCATACCATCATTCAAAAAGAGCCAATGGCGCCCACTGCATTTGTTGTCATTGAGATGTGTCAGACCACCATCCCATTTTTCACACATTTCCACACTGATTTCCGTGAAAGACAGTGGTACACCATACACGTCGACTAATCCTTTGCGAAATTCGAAATGCGAATTGGCCATAAACAATGAATAACACTTCGCACTTCTTCAATTGAGAACATTACCGAACACATTTTTTACAATGATGGTATGCAGAAACTTGTGAGGCGACGGAACAAATGCATCAATAAGCGTGGAGATTTGTCGAAAAATAAGAGTATTAAATGCTCTACAAAGTGTATGTTTCAATTTTGTCACATAATAAGTCGTTCTGTTTAAAAAAAAAATTACTTTACTTTTTGAACTGCTCTCCTATATTTGTTTATCTGCTGGCGAGCAGGACATAACGGCACCGTTATGACTGTTGCTCATCAGGTCGAGTATTTGTGTAGACGCTGCTTCCCGAGATCTGGCCCGAGGAAGGGCTCATCCTGTCAACCCATCTCGGTGTTGCTTAAATTCGAACAAGAAAAAACTGCCAAATTTTGCTTGCTCAGTTTTCATGTCAAGACAATTCCTCTAGGAGCTACTGTATGCTCTCTCCTCGCAACCCGCACCTTGACCGTTTCTCCCGCCCCACCACCGGAACCCTTTCTAAGTGCACCAACTCTTTCTCCCCAGAAGCCAGCACCGCTGCTTCAGACGCCAGTAGATGAGGCCAGGTCGAACCTGCGGGGACGGATGAAATGGCAGTGCCGGCGAAGGCCCCTGGCGCCGCCCGCGGCCAGCAACCCGTCGGGCGGCGAGCAGCAAATGGCGATCAAGGAGTATGCCAACCAGAAGCGGATGTACTACGGGGAGCTGCTCAAGTGCTTGAGGGCGGACGAGGCGCGCAAGGTGGCCGAGGAGGAGCGGAGGAAAGAGGTACACGCGGGTGCCATGGAGTTGTTGAAGGCGAAAACTGAGTATTACAAATTGGCCTGTTTTCAAAAATGAGCACGCTTACCGGCCTTCAGTGCTTCAGACGTCCGGTTCTAGAGGATGCTGTCATCAATGCTTCTCTCGCGTTCTTGGTGCAGAGCAACGTGATATGGACATGGAAGAATGGCCCGAGTCAGAAAACTTGCGAAAATCAAGGGGATGGCTAAGCGAAACTTCATCTTTCGAGAACGCAATGGTGCCAATGATTTCAGGAAGATTCCTGTTTTGGCAGTCTCGCTCTTACTCGTTGTTAACAAGCAAGGGCGATTCGTCAACACGATCACGAGAGTGAAAACTGCAAAAGTAAATTTAACAAAAATGTTGTTTTTGGACAAGATCAAAAGTTAAAGTACCATGTTATCTCGTAAAATGAAACTTGGCACGATCTACGGATTGTGATTCTGGGATTAGCTTTACCTTAAAACCAAATTAACGAATCTGAAAATAATTTTAGCACGACTCACGGTATCTTCCAGCAATCATGCCAATGCCTAGGGAACATTCCCTTAAAGCTCGCTTTGGCTAAACGACGAGAAAAGCATACGACTGCATCCTCATCAGAGCGCAGCAAAAAGTGTCGAAGAATCATCATCATTTTTAAAACCGAGTTTCATCAGTTGGCTGCGCTACTGCCATGTACATAATTTCATTCCCAGTCATACCAAGGATCATCACACGCGCCAGAATCCCACTTAACCGTCTTGTCATTGCCATTCATTCCGCAGCACTTTTCAACGGTCGATCTTGTAAATACTGTAAATAAAGTTCATGTACGTTGGATTTTGGGTGTCATCGTGGTCTATAAAAGAGTGTGGTCATTCGGCTGTTGCATCTGCTTCGCAAGGCTGTCCGGTAATGCCAAGCAGGAGTTTGGAACGTTGGTGGAAACGCCATCAAGGTCTATAGAAACTGGTCATTCAGCTTTTCCCTTCTCCGCGGCTTCTTTTCAACACTTGGCAGTTCTGAAATTTGTGGGTCTTTTCGAGAATTGGTACTCTAGCACAGGGTGATTCAGGATGACCATGTAGACAAAGTGGGAAAACAGCCTCTTCGCTGCACAGCTACCACCTGTTTGACGGAGTTTGGCTCGACGTGGAGCGCAAGCTGAATGACCACATTGTTCTATAGACCACGGTGTTGTCCATGTGTACATGTACTTTGCATTTCAGACTACAAGGGAAATATTGTGTGGAAACAAACTAAATTTTTGGGAAAACAAGTTTGCGAGGTGAAGAGAAACGCAGGGCTAGCAGATGAAAACAGCCAGTGAAAAACTAGAGTTGTGAAAAGTTGGGGATATTCCGGTGATGTTAGGCAACTTTGAAAAGCGTAGAAGTCGGAAGTTCAGTCGAATTGGAAACAATTTGTGGTTACTAAGGGGAAAAATGGGGGAAAAAACCATGCAGTTTGATTAAACCTATTAAATTTGGAAATTTGGGGTGCAGATTGAACACGGCAGCTTGGGGCCGTGCACATATTATGTAACGCACCAGGGGGTTGGTGGGTCCTCGTGAAAGTGTTACAGGGGGTCCGTGGGTTTTTTCTCCTTATGTTATGTAACATTTTTCAATGGCCAGGAAATCTTTAAAATTCACCCGCCGAATTGCGACTAGACAACATCATAAGCTGATGTGCACAATTCACTATTCTGAGCTCTGCAGGTCAGATTTGGAATGGATAGATGAGAATGCCTAAACAAAAAAAATGTCATCAGTAACATTGCAGAATCAATAACAAATGGTATACTACCATAGGTCCTTTAACCTACAAGTTGCGTGAAAAATCCATGGGTAAACGTAATTTTTCTTCACAAATGTGTTACGTAACACTAGGGGTGGAAAGTCTAGAAAGTGTTACGGGGTGTGGGTGAGTCTCTAAAAAAGGGAAAATTGCGTTAAATAATATATGTACAGCCCCGTATTGGAGAATGCATTGAAATTTGGGGGTGTTCGTCAATTTCTTGGAAGACGCAACAAAAACTGGAATTGCATATTGAAATTCACACTCATTCTTGTCTTTCAGCTCATCATGCGTTGCGTGAATGCCAGTTCAGACAACAAGTACAAGCGGAAGAGGACGCCCAACTACACGTCTGCAGAGAAGGACCTCCTCATCTGCCTGGCGCTCAAGTACAAGAACATAATCGAGAACAAGAAAACGGACGCAGTGACCAGCGCAGCCAAGGACCGCGCGTGGAAGTCCCTGGCCAGCGAGTTCAACGCAAACTCCTCGTTCTACCACCGCGAAGCAGTCAACCTGCGGACGGCGTACGACACGCTGAAGCGCTGTGCGAGGAAGAAGGCCGCGGCAGAACCAGACAGTGTCAACGGCGAGGAAAACTTCCTGGCCCTGCTAGGCAAGACGGACGTCCTGCTGCCAAGCCAGTTTGAATCAGACGGGAAATACGATGACGAGCACCTCCGCCCAGGTGCGTGGCCATCTGAATGGGACTTACACAACTGACATCAACGTTGAATTTACCTTGCATTTGTCTTGCAGACGATGTGAAGGACAGTGTCGAGAACGACAAGGAACTGTCGAGCAGTCCGCCCTATTGCATGCCCTTGGAATCGTCGCTCGAAATCGGGGAAGCGCAAGGGCCCTACTGCGAAACTGGCGGGGATGGCGAGTTGATGGACCAGACTTCACATTCGAGATTAACACATTCCCAGGTCAGTTTTGTCAGAGTGTCTGTAAGAAATAATTGCCTTTTGCAGCCACAAACTGGATTTGAAAAAGAGGGAAAATTAGTCAAGAAAGAGCTTCAAGTCTCAAGCTGGCAGATTTGTGAATTCTAAAAATTACTTCTGAAGTGGACAAAGGCTAAATAGAAAGCGAGATGAAAAACAGTTGTTAATTTACTGTCAATTCCTAATTGACTCAAAGATTTTTTGTGGCACAAGAAATAACTGCTGATCTTGAATTTACTTTCTTCCAGGAGCTACGCCTGCACCAGTCGCCCCTTGACGAGGTGAGGTCCAGCATGAGGCCGAAGGTCAAATGGCAGTGTCGGAGTAGGCCGGCAGCCCCCACGCCCGGTAATGTGCCTGACGGTGAGACGCAAGTAGTCATCAAAGATTACGCCACCCAGAAGAGGCTGTATTACGCTGAATTGCTGGAATGCCTTAAAAGTGACGAAGTGCGCAAAAACGCCGAAGAGGAACGAAAGAAAAACTTGCACGCTGCCCTCTTAGAACTGCTGAAGGCGAAAACTGAGTACTACACATCGGCCACTCTGCAAAAATAGCTTCATCATCGATGCAATCGACATCGCCTCTTCACAGTCATAATCATCGTCATTAGTGCTTTTCCAACATCATTGATGGCTAATGGTATCAAGGGCACAAAACAAGCAAGACCAAGTCACTTTGGTCGGTACAACTTGTTGATCAGCCCCACAACCTGGGAGATCGCCGATTTTTATATCAACTGTCCCAGCTTTTGCCTGGAAACAACTTTGTAAAACCACGAAAGTCAAAGTTGCAATGCGAAATTCAGCAACGCAGGCAGTTCCTGAAGTCCGCTTCGCGTTGATGTGCAAAAATCAGCTTTATCATGCCAGAACCTTGGAAAATTCACTAAAATGGGTGGAGGTGGTGGCAGGAGGCGAAAACGCTGCATCTATGCACGCTCGGCAGCTTGCTATAGCACCGCCGGCATACCATTAGCTACTAACTCGGCTACTTGTGGTTTTATAATTGTGGGAGTTTTTCGAAAGCTCGATTTGTGCAAGTGGAGTCTGGGGTGTTCAGGAACTGCCTCGTTCGAAAGCTCGGTAGCCACATGGTTTTCTGGATCTTAACAAGCAGGAACAATATCCACGAGGATACTGTAGGTTCTTCTTTGAGAAGAGCATAAAAGGCACAGCGGGAACGTTTCTTTAAACAACAAATGCCACAGCGGGTATTATTCTGAAGATGCTCTCTTGCAGTGAGACTGCATCTCTCAGATTTTTTTCAAATAGAAACAATCATGTAAGCTAGAGGCACTAGTGAAACGTTTCGCTACCATTGCTGCTGGCAGCTGATAGTGGGATTTGAGTCGTTGGGCAGCTAAGTTGGCCACTGTTTTGCCTGCTGATTAAAGAAACGAATGATAGTATCATTGGCTAATGTTAGCAATCATAAAATTCTACAAGTCACATGGGGGTTTGAGGCAATGCCAAAATCTGGATGCAAATCACTGGGATTGCGGTACATGATCCGAATCAGAACCTGCTTCCAAAACGACCAACTTTACATGCTCTCAGAAGCAGATTGGGTTTCGTTCTTCGACACCCCTAGTCTTTCCATTCCTTCGCATCTCAATGACTGCACAATCTAAGATTTTAAACGACTTAACACGTGTAAATATTGTAAATAAAATTATGTATGCAAGAGGTTTGGAAGCAGTTTGATTTCTGACTTTTTTGTTTGTTTTGCAGATCATTAAACTTTTGAAAGTTACCTGCTTTATCGAACGAATATGTTTGCAAAAGCCATCCACTATCTTAATTTCAAATTGGAAATTCTCACTTGTGAAAATAGTTAGCAAATATATTTCATTTGCAAAGCAGGTGAATCCTACGTCATGGTTGTGCACTGATTTTCAAAAATCATCAATGCAGTAACTTGTCGAAATTCTGAATGAAAGAGAGGATGCTTTGCAGCAACGCAGAAATTTATTTAAAATTTTTGTTTCATAAAATAACAGTGGACGTAACGTTTTTGCTTATATATAATCTAACACGAAGCCACATCATAGATGCGCGGTAATTTATGTACACCACGAATGGGCGCCTCGCCCCATTCGGCTGCGGGATGGGGGTCATGACTAGTAAAACCTAAGTCCAACTATGGGGAGGCGGAGGAGCATGAAAACAGGACTAAAATGCGAAACGAGGTCTCGTAACAAGTTGCGGGGCAGACGTGGTTGCGATATAAAACGTCGTTCCTCGTCTAAAACTGCACCAATGACGGGCTCTGGTCATCTTGGATATGCAAACTATGCGAGCCAAACCATGGGACGTACTGATATTACGAGAGCTGGTTTCTGGCCACCATCGGCCCTTGGGTGCCTGGCTCACCCAAAAAACAGGGTCACTGTACCCATGATCCCGATGCCTGCGATGAGACAGAGCATTTGCTTGACAGATTCTCTGTGAGGAATAAAAAGATTCAAAAGTCAGTCAGCATTGGGCTGATGCAGAGGCTAGGATTGCGGGCACCGAGGAGGCTCTTCGATAGCCTTTCACTTCGATGGAACAAATTGAGAAAGCACTCTAGAACGAACTTTTAAAAACACCAATGTGACGTCATTTTCTTACATGAATCCACGTTGCACACTATGTGACAGATGTCATTGTATTTTGGCTTGAAGAGGAAATTCGGCAAAAACTGTCAGCTTTTGCTCATGCACCCACTCACCTTGGGTCCTTTTCCTGCAAGATGTCTGGCAGAACGTTGACCAGTGCGATGTTCAAAAATCCTCCAGCCGTGAAGGGGAGTATCCAGGCAGTCTTGTCACCCAGCGACTCCGCGGACTCTGCGGAGAGCGCCGCGATAGCGCCAGCCATGCCCACGGTAGCAGTGGCGAGCTTTAAGTGTCAGAAAAAAATTGATTAGTAAATGTAATTGATTATGATGGCAGAAACACGGCGATTTTGAGTGTCTTGCAATCACCTGTGCCTTAGCTGCTTCGTAGCGGTTGAAGCCAGACTTCAGCAGAATAGCAAAGTCGCCGATCTCGTGGGGAATCTCGTGGATGAGAATGGCGAAGGTGGTGAGGATTCCAACCTGGAAAGTGGACAAAAAAGTTACGTTTCCGAACATTGCTATGTCTTGAACTCTTACGTGCAAACAGGCCCGGAGCTCACCTTGAAGCTGACCAAGAAGCTTCCGGCCACCGCAAGACCATGAGTGAAGTTGTCGATGCCGTTCGCCAACAAATTCAAGTATCCGGCAACCTGAAAGCAAGAAGGAGAAAAATGTGTATTCAAATTAGAACAAATATGAGGGATTTTGGTGCCTGGTGTAAAGTATGAACTGGAAATGAGAAAATGCAAAGACAAAAACATACATTGTGAGTTTGGGGGCGTTCCATGGGCATGGAACCGTTCTCCTTGCGGTGCTTCGACAAGGCTCCGTGCCCATTGGATGTCAGATGGTGGTTCTTTGACCGTCCGTTGAGTCGCTGCTCGTGCTGAAGACCATTCTTGGCAAGCTTGGGCCTCAACACCCCGTTGATCCCGTTGGCCAGCTTTGGTGGATGTGCCAAAGTACTAGTGGAAGCACCGTTCTGCAATTGAAAAAAAATTAAAATTGAAAATTAAGCTATGTTCGATTCCGAAGTCTTTCCTCAATAGAAACAACTAATAAATTTTCTAGAATACGGTTTGCCGAAATCATCCAAACAGTAATCGAAAAAGAAACAACGGGTCAACGCGCGTTTATCAGTGATTAAACGAGATTAGTGCAAGCTGCTATTAATTTGACATTTCTAATCAGTTTTATGCAACACTTTCTTCATTTTGAAAGGATGGAGCGATAAGTTTCGGTCTTTCTGTTTTCCCCATCAAAAGTCGTTACGTTCTTTTTTTAAGACGAAGAAATCATAAATGTCATTATCAGTGAATTATGATATGGGTTGGCCATCAAAATGAGTCACGTGGAAATTGCCAAGAAATGATAAAAGAAAAGCGACAGGGCCTTGACATCATTCTGCAGAAGTAAGAATCTGGTCAGATGAGTATTTTGCAAGCTACGTGTAAATGAGAGGCTGAGAAAAGGAAGTTTTTAACGTTTATATTTTGAAAAAAAATTTTTTTTTTTTAATTTGATATGGTTTTAATGAATAAAATAATTGCAAAATTCTGAGTTGTAATCTGGTCAACAATAACTACTTAGAGCCTCCAAGCATCTATGTCGAGACCTTATATCGATGCTAGCGATAATATCAAATGACAGATTGCTGATAAACATCCAGAAATTCGAATCATCATAGATGGCGCTGGGGATTTGGCTGTGGTGCGTATATTTTCATATTTACACTTTTTAACAATACATGATGGTCTGCCCAAGTCACAATAACTAAATTGTGCTCGCAAGTGCGTCAAATGCTGACGCAAGTGAACGCTATTGACAATCATTTACCAATTGTTGAGACTGCAAGACAAAATCGACTTTATTGTTATTAACTTTACTAAATCCTGTCTGAAATTCCAGCGCCATCCATGTTGATTTACGCAATTTAATGACTTTCTACAAATTTCAATTTTTTTGTCAAATCAACACTTTTTGAAGTTTAGAACTGTATAGTTCAGAAGACCAGAACTGTTCTTATTTTCACACATAACAGATATTTTTCGCTCTGAAATGCCGATTCCATAATTCTTGTACGTTCCCTAATTGTATGTTCCAAAGGTTTACATGTATATGTGGCCACCTAAAGGCTTTACTGATTCAACTTGGGACAAAGAGAAACAAAGGCTAAATATAACTCACATTTTCTGCTTTTTGGCCTTCATGTTGCTTTTCAAACATCATTTCAACGATGATGAAAGTAAATATGCCGGCCAGGACCCACAGGCCAATGGTTATGTGCGCCCCGTGCTCGTCCGTGTTGCTTTCTGGAAAAATAAACCAAGTTTTACAGGTTATTTTTGGAAAGTTACCAGATTTCCTGTATTGCGAATTCATCCGTTTTTGTCCATTCTGGGGAATTTCTTTTCGTTCTCCAGGGTCGCTCGTGGCGTCTACAGGAAAGTTCGCTGCTGGTTATGTACATTTATTTTCCATGTTTTTGCCAGAATTTGAATCATTTCTCCTACTGAAATTGCATGTACATGCATTGCCATCGATACAAGAGTGCTGTTAAATGCTTACCAGGTCCCATGCGTTGCCAGGCTTCTGGAAGAAGATGGAGGAAGACGTCGCCCAGCAGGCCACCAACGGCGAAGCTCAACAAGAGCCTCAGGGTCTTGGCAGCCGCTAAAACGAGAAAAAAGTTGAAATGAGTTCAAACTTTATTTCCAAACCGAACTTTTTCCTTCAATAAGCAATTTCTTGAAAAGCAAAAGTTAGCATTCAGGCACTGACGATCATCTTTCAGGTAGAAAGTTTATCTTCAGGCGCCACAGTTAATCTTAAGACGCACAAGCTACCCTTCAGTCACAAACTTTTCATCGATTTCCAGGTCATCTTTAAGGACTTCCGGGATCCCAGATGCCCGAACCTACCAAGCACCTGCTGTTTTGGTAACCAATAAAACGCGTCTGTCAGCGCCACGACCCATTAGCTATGAAAACATGCGAAACGGGCCTGGGTAGTGTCGAGGAATTCGGGGCGAAAAGTTTGAAAATCGCTGTTTGGCCCCAGTTGCAGTGACGGTCGGTCGACAGGAAATAGCTCCATGCGTCGCTTCTCCAAGGACTCCTTGGGGGTGTGGAAGCAGTCACCCAAGACAGCGCTACGACGGGGGCGACAGGCGACTGTCAGTCAACCAATCGTAAGTCGCTAAATTCGTTTGTTAGTTGTGACCATTAACAACCCCTTAGCCAAATTCCAATAACAATTCGGGCATAAAATTTCCATCCTTTTGCAGACTGACCAAACACGTCTCCCATGGTAGGGAACTTGGAAAATGCACTAAATACGTTACGTACTAAAATATCTTGATGTCTGCTGGATTTGGTATTGCAAATTACATGACTTTTCAATGACATTCATGACTTGAAAAAATGTTCAATGCCTATTAGAATATTTATGGAGCCAATTAAGTTTTTTGTCATCACACAAATGATTTTTAGGCACATCTTCAAGCATATTGATGACATGATGAATCAGTGGAAAGAAAACGGCATAGGCGAATTTTTTTTACAAAATTGGATGACAATTTATGTATTTTAACCCACATTTTTATTTTGTGAATCAATGAAAGGCAAAAATTCCATGACTTTTCCATGACTTCCACGACCGGTAGACACCCTGAATATGTTACATGTATTTGTCACATGTACTAAAATCCGATTTTTAGGAAAATTTTGGAAATCGACAAAACGCACTAACTGATCTGTTTGGAAAATGCGCAATAAAATACGTTTTTTGCACTTTGCACTAAAATCGGTTATTTGTGATGTGAATATGGAAAGATGCAATATTTGGGGCATGCCGTATCGTTATTAGATTTCGAATAGGCGTGTATATGGGAAATTTACATGAAATACATTTTTTTTTTTTAGAAAATCGTATTCCAGGACAGTTTTCAAAAATAAATTTATAAAAAGAATTATAGGAAATTCACTAACATGTTTATGGTAGAAAAACTCTTGAACAAAGTGAATTTGATAACATGCATTAATTTTACAAGGAATGTTTGTCCTTAAGTTCGACTTGTTCTTAAATTTAATTGCCTTGCACAATAGACAATGCATCAAGTTTTCCATAATTAAGGGTTGTTTTTCGTGTAATTCAATGCGTGTTTTTGTACCAATTTGGAGTATTTTTCGCGTTTCGCAAATTTACAAAGCCATTCTTATTGGGGTCACTTCCTTCAAACGTAGTTTATTTGATTAAACCAAAACGTAGACCAGGCTAGACTGATCCATTTTCCAGACGCAAGCTAATAAATCACAATAAACGACGTCACGGTTTACCCAAAATCGAACAAAACAGTTGCTAGATGTAAACATTTTCAGTAAAACTCCTGTTACGAAAAATGAAATGCACATGTACGTGTATGTATTTGGAAATGAGAACTTCGGATAAACATAGAAAGATCACGTTCACGATGATATCATTGATAACTAAGAAGCGGAAAAGTGGAATTTCTTTTCCAAAAAAGCGCATAATTATTTTTTTCAAAAGCGCCATCTATGACGATCTGCACACAACATACTACAAAAAAACGAGTAGGCCTACTTAGTATGGCGATCAAAAATAGGTGAATTGATTTCATTCGAGCACGATCACCCCAGGCTGATGCTGTGAATTAAACTGAATTTAAACAGTTTATCAAATGCAAGAAACCTGTTTTATGCATGTACTGTATACACTAAACAATGGCGCCATTGTTCTACTTGGCACTGCATTCTGCTACAAAGATGCCATCAATCCGAAGATCACACCTTAATCCTGAATATATTGAGGTAAATTCCTAAAAACAGCAGATTTGCACGAGATCTAGACCTTAGGAATAGGAGATGTTAGTGAGCCAGACAGCCTTCAGCCTATCTAACAAGGCAGCTCAAAAAATGTGCCTTTGTTGATATTTCAGCAACTAAATAACATTTACTGCCTCATTGTTTACAAAGTGGATTTGTTTTGTTGAGAAAACTTTAAAAAAGCACACGCAAAAATCCTAGTTAATTTAATACAACGGATTATGTTTATTTTTATGACTGCAAATTTACCCAGGGGTGACAATGAGTAACGTACTTCCCACTTTACTCCCTCCAGTCTGTTGCCAGGGTGATAACAGACGTGCACTTCGTCATTCCATAAATCTATCTCTATCTTTCAATGGCAATGAACACTCTTCCATATCTTTTGGTTTCATTGTTGCACAATGAGGTGTGAAAACTATTTGAGTAGCATCTGAGACCCAAGAGACTGAAGGATGAAATCTTGATGCCACGGTCTGTGGTGGATGAAATTCCAGTGAAATCCTCATGGTTTCTCACTTAACCGTCCCGTGCATCCATGCTGCAAAAGTGAAGCCTGGTTAGCAGCCATTGGAGACCATCTTGAAATTTCGCTGCTGTTACACCGGAGCTCTTACCTAATCCCCAATTAGCACTCGAGATAAGAAAAGTGGCGGAACCGATGACCGACGAGTGATTTTATCGGAGAAAGTAGCACGTTTTGCCACTCCAAATGCGAATGATTCATTAAGAGCAGAAGCTACTGTACAAATGGGTGCAATGAATGAAATACGAGGTCGATCAAGGTGATGCTGCAACATTTTGATGACACTCACTGGCTAAAAACATAGTTCGAAAGTCCCAAAAGCAGCGAGTTCAAGTTTTGACTTCTCGCATGAGAAAGGGCGACAATTAATACTTTTTCCGGAGCATCTTCCTATATTGGAAAGTCAACGACGTCATAAGGCGCATACTGTCAAGCAGTACGGAGGCAGGAGAATATAGGAAATGTAAGAAGATCATAGGAATTTGTTCTAAACAACCCAGGAAATTCCTGCAGTTTGATACATTGTAATTGCTCAATGGCATGTGGTCAGTTGGTAGCACACTTTTTCGCAATTTTCACCAAATATTGAGAACGCTGAGGCAACTTTTTTTACAAAATCTAGGCCACAAATGATGGATTTCAGCCGGCTTTTCTAAACAAAATTGTATGGGTGTACAAGTTAACATTTAAGATTACGCCATGGGCGAAATTTCAAAAACCTAGTCCTGATGCATTTTTAATAAATCCTTAGAAATGTTAATGTAGGCAATTTTTTAAAAGACTTTTTCCAAAAACTAGACCGCAAATAATTCATTTCAATTGGTTTTTTTAAAAAAAAATGAATGGGTGTAAATACAACATTTAAGAGAACGCTGTAAGCGAAATGTTTAGAAAAACCAGATCTCAAAGGAAGAATTTTAGCCAGAATCTGCCATACAGCAGTTTGCAGTAAAATATTGGAAAAAAATGAGATTTTTTTCAATAATGTAGGACTATACTGTGTATGACTACCTCAAAAATAGAGGAAGCACCTGACAGCCTGATGGTGCTCTCGGAATGGAAAATATATCAAGAGCCTGGCGCCATCTATGATGCCTTTCGCGCAACTAGGCAAAATGCGTGGGATACTCGATCGACCCATTAAATGTGCAAGCACCTTTTGACGGGTCAATTTGGTATACAAGAACTTCGCTGCGCTTCCGGAAGCGAGGTGAAGTGGGCAATAAAACGAGTGTAAATTAATTTCGAATTTGCGTGGCTTTCAAAGGTCACGTTTTGAACTCCACGAGGTGGGCGTAGTTGCCGATATCATGCAGGAGTTCTAACAGATTAAAACTCAATAGACTTTTTTTAAATTTCGTCTACGACGTTCCCTAATTAGACTGTTATTTGTAAACAATCATTTTAAGAAATTGCGCAAAAATTCTTTATTAATTGACTAGTTGATTCGTAAATACATATATCTCGCCTAGGGCGTTGCCATTAGTTGTACCTGATTTAGTAATTCCATTTCCCATTATTGCTTATTAAATTTAGGACGTTAACAGAACGTTGCACGTTTTCGGACACCAATACACAATGTGCTCATTAAAAACAATGGCCTAATTAGTGTCTCATTACCAGTGCTGATTTGCATCAGCAACTCGTTAGGCATAAATTCAGACACGCCTAGAAACTTAATCGCGAAACTTGCATGTATTTGAGAATTTTATAGGGAAATGCAGAAAGATTTCGGAACACAAAAACATTTTCTAGTTCATGATAACAGCCTAGTTTATACATGTAGGAAGTGTTAAGAAGCATAAAAAGGGAAAGCTAAGAATAGTTTCGATGAAAAAAAAGAATCATCAAACTGCTTCGGCACAGGTGTAGAAATTGAGAGTAATATACATGTATGAACATGTTTAAGCTAAATGTCATTACGTTTAATTACTTTTTCGAGTCCTTGAAAGCTCTATTAAACAGGGTGCCAAGCTGAATCATCAAAATCCCTTGAGTTTTCCAGATTTTCCAGACAATTTCAAACAAACTATTACTGAATATAACACAGTTTACGTTAGAAAGGGCCTAGCCATGTGTTTTGTAAAAAAAAAGTACCAGAAATAATGGGTTTTAGGAATATTTTGATGACTTGGAAAACTCAAATCCCGATAATTAATTTTAGTGGATTTTTCATAAGAAGCATTAAGAAATATTAATGCGGATGGAAATGCCATATGCAACATTTTTAGAAAAAGCAAATCACAAATACACCTTTTCCTTTGCTTTCTCAAGCGACTTCTTTCAGTAGCCTACTTCACAGTAATCAAAATTGTTATGATGCAACAAATTTCCAGACATTCTCTGAATTTGTCTGACTTTTCCAGACTAACAGACTCCCTGTTATATTTGTTACATATGAACGGTTCTTATGAACGAAAATATGAAAGGTTCTTCAACAACAGCATGTCAAAATTTGTTTAGTGCTGCTCATATTGACGTTAAAACTGGTCCCTATTATCGGTATTTCTGGAGAAATGAACCCGATTGAAAACAACTGCAGCAGGAAGCCATGGCAAGGCCGTTCATCTCGTGAAAACTAGATTTTCTCGAAAAAAAAATTGAAAAAAGACGAAAAAGGTCACCCATAAATTAATGGATGAAATAACGGCGAAATCGCTGCCTGCTCACTTCTGGAATGCCTGCAGAAAAGTCGTTGACCTCGCTTCCCGTCTGGGCAGATCCTCGAAAGTGTTGCGTGCACGCAGATGGGAATCGGCGAAATTGTTGTCGAAAAATTCGAGCGTAAAATGTTATTTAACCCAATTTTTCGGCCTGTTACGCCAAATGTGTGTCATCAATTAAGGCATCAAATCACGTAGGCCTCGTCTCCCAACAATGAAGTTTCTCTCTCGAGATCCACAACAAATTGAATCAGCTTGGTGCGAATGAAAACTCCCTTGGATTTCCAAGAAACTGACTTCAAGCAAGAAAACAAACCGACAAATGACATAACAGTACCACCTACATGTATAACATGTGACCTCACATTTCCAAACCAAATGACGTAATTGTGAATCAAAGTCTCATCCTCTAGCATTGAGACCGTCTCCATTAAACACATGCAATCTAGAGTTAGCATCCGATCCAGATTGGATGTTGCAGTGAAGAAAGGATATTAGCATGTTTGTTTGTATATGATCCGGTTTGGTGTGCTAAAACGATAAACTCTGTCCATTTCTGTACATTCCAAGAAACCGTGAGCATCCAGGTGACAGCACCATAGGCGTCTTCTTGAGGTGGAAATCTGCAGGGATTTCGACAATTTTCCACTCGCTCAACTTCGTAAATAAATTAATGAGAATCCGGGATTTCGGAAATCAGTGGTCACAACTGTCATGGCGGCAGCGCGGCTCAAGCCCAAACCAGGCAACAGACCAAGCCTCTGGAGGCAATGGAGTTCTGTTAGCAACCACAGCCCTGTCAACCCTGATAAGGTACGCCTTGACAATGTCCTACCCTACCGGAAGTAAGTGTTTCATGGTTTTCTAGGATAGGCCTCTCTCACACAAATGTTTTTTAACCATGTTTGGGACAAAGGAGACACCGTATGCGAAATGTTTAGAAAAATACTAAACCACAAATGACGGATTTTAGTAACAAAGTGAAACCTGTCACCAACGACCACTCACGGGAAATTCTTCATCCAGATGGCGATTCCGTGGTCGTCCCCTCTCTCGAAATCAGGAATTGGCCCAACATGCAGACTTACGAACCAACCAAGGTTCATCCTGGTGGGGGCCTTGGACTACTTCCTGTTCGCCAGCGTCACTTCCGCCACAGACAAAACAAACGAGCAGCGTGGGAACGCTGTCGTCGCTGCCCAATTAGGAATATGCAAATGAGGGGCCAGGAAGTGGGTGATCAGCTGGGCTGTCGTCAGGTCGTGGGTGGCCAGCGGAAGACCTTGATAAATTGACTCGAAAATAAAACTTGCACGTGACCCTTTGTGCTTTTGCTCAAGGAAGGCGCGCGGGAACCAAGCATAAAGTCCATTGGATTTGAAGACGTTTCAGGCTGAGGGGTACGCAATGATGTGTGACCCCCCTCTCCTGATCAAGGTCACTAGGCGTCAAACCCTGACAAAGAACTTACATGCCAAGAAGTAATTCACTGGGGTGTGATACTTCCCAGAATAAATATCCAGAGCCGGTCATTTGAGGGATAACGTCTTCATAGATGGCGCTAGGGTCTATGACATGGCACCATGGTGGATTCCTAGGCGCTGAATGGTAAAGTGATTCAGACTAAACAAAAAATGATGAAAAAGCTGGACCTCGGATGTCAATGAATTCTTCCCGGGCCGGAGATGAAAACGAGGGTGACGAACCGAGACGGCATGGGTGCAAAAAGCACGAAAACCAAAAAAGAAAATCGGGCACGAAGCAACGAGTGTCGAAAGAAAATCGAAAAAAAAACTGCTTTCGCAAACGGGTTTCGTAGAAGCAACTGGCTTCGTCCCACATTCCGTTCACGACGGTTCTACTGATACAGTTGTTTCGTGGCCTGGAATACGTGTAGGATTGCGGCTGGCATTCCTGCAATGTTTGGGGCATTTGGTTTTGGTATGAAAGCAACGATTAGTTAGAGCAATCTGTAAACAGGAAAAATCCACCTACATGTGCATTTTCACCGAAAGCTTTGCTGAAACATGCAGCAGTTGGGACACCTGTGGTACATGTACTGCAGCTGGCATGCCTGATTGCTCATGCTTCGCTGATTAGCACCTTTCACCAACTTCTGAACTTGGCAAATGGACCTGACTTCCTGAATTGTTGACTAATTAGCAGAGTTTGATATACGTGTGCAAATTGTTGTCAAATCGCACATGTGCAAGACTGCAGAATGTCGTTCGGAGTGCCAGCAGCGCTCTACGTACACGACTCAACACATCCAGTGCTACTGTCATTGTTCCGATACTGACAGTAAGTTATCGGAAAATTAAGATAATCGTCAGAAATGAGAATAGGGCATTAATCCATCAGTTGGTCTACTGCGCACATTACACGATCAGTATTAATGTCCGTAAGCTATTTGTTGATAGTGACAGTAGGCCTAATAATGCCCGTATATATTTCTCATAATATCTCAGAAGTCAATGGGTCATGGACCTCAGAAATAGTCAGGCCAAAACGGTCCCAAAGCGGCAATTTTAATTACCACCCACACGACCATTACCAGAAATACCTTCCCAGACACAGCAGGCCTGGCATGCGAACTTGAAGACTTTAGACTTCGATGACTCCAGTGGGACTTCAATGATAACCAAAGGACTGCTGAGAGTTCCACATGCTACTTCGTTGATGGGCTATGAAGTCAGGATGTCCCACTTTATACGAACTTAAATTTACTTGTACCCCACACTTTAATGGGACTTCAGTTGCTCCAGTAGGATTTCCATGACTCCTCTGGAACTTCAATGATACATCAACAAACATGTACACCTGACTTCACAAGTTGCTATCCCCTTGTTAAGCTGACGACGGATAGCCCGGGGCAGGAGAAAGTTAGATTCGCACAGCAAGAAATTTTCCTTATACTATGTTTTTTAAAACACGCAAAAGAATGAAAAATTATCTTACAAGTTATTCAGCAGTACATGTACGTACTTTAGTATCAGATTCATAGAAATATTGGCAGTATTTTCTGATAATATTTTTATTCGCGATTTACTTCGTTCAGATTTCACTTACAATCTCCAGGAAACTAATAAATCGAATTCGATCGAACCAAAATCGAACGAGCCGTTGCCATGGTTACAACGAGAAAAGAACGACACCTGGAA
>JAQGAF010001338.1:0-32216 GCA_034687865.1 Kryphioiulus occultus | reverse complement strand
AAATAAAATAAACTGCCGAAAACGTATAGAAGAATTGATAAACTGGTGCTTGATACGGAGATGGATAACTGTTGGGATGGCGGCTAATATCACGTGAGTCATTTCCTGTTGTAAAGGTCTATAAAGATTTGAATTCGCTGTTTTAAAATTTCCCGCTTCTTTGGGCCACCCTGTACATGTAATTCAGATGCATTCGACATTATTAACATCATTAATAAATACCGTGCTAACTATTATCGTATCACTAAATAATTAAACCACTCATCCAATATACTGTAAAAATGACTTTAATAACGATTGCCGCATTTGGATTTGGTTACTGATTGCAAGATTCGTTTAGAGCAATCTTAATTGAAACTACAGTATTCTGTTAAATGATAAGTTCAAGTATTATTTCAACATCTAAACTCGCCCAGTTTAATTTGCGCATGGATACTAAATTCCCATTTCTGCAATGCGCTATAGGCTACTTAGTCAAATGTTCTTCCTCTTCGATTGGATCCAGAAAAATCTAATGGTCCTTGAAATAGTGAAATCTTTCGTGTGTGAATGTAGTCATAATAGAATTCGATAAAGGGGAGTCCAATGTGGCGGTACAGTACGTTATTCGACAGCCTGGGATCATTTCCCATTGGCTCTTTATTCCGTTTATTTAACGACATGTGCAGGGTTTTACGCTTAGCCATAAAATAATGATGGATTTTAAGTGGCATTATTGCCTGGATATATAAATGCTGTTAGTCGGTAACGTCTTCCAAGTTCTCGATGGACACAATGTGGCCCAGTGCACGTGCCTATTCTCGATGGCTATCTTCATCACATTTCAATCGAGTAATTGGGTTGCCAATGGTTCGTGACTGGTGCCCTCCCCCTTTGCTCCGTCTGACGGACAGTTTCCCTAGTCGGGCCACATCGAAATGTTGGTGGATTTTTTGATAAAGATCAAACTCGCTGAGAGCTAGCTCTCGATTTATATAAGAAGGTCCATGGGCAAAAGCTCAACCGCACAGCCCATGAGGGAAACACGAGCAGTTTCTTAACGCATTCATGGTTGCTAATTTAGCGGTGCATGCGTGTCTGAGACAAACTAATTTGAGTTTAGCCATTTGTCTACCTCGTTGTTGATGAAGGGTCTGTTGGGGTCATTTTTTGCAGCACCATGAGCGATGTGAGCTTTTTTTCTTGGCCAACGCCGATTATAAATTTTCGGGTTAGAAGAGTGAAGCGAACAGCCATTGAGAGAAGTTGGCGGAGGATTTACCAAATGTTATAATCAGGATTTGATTTAGAAATATTGTCAAAAGTGTTTTATTTTTCGCGTCGTTTTTATTGTTGTTTTCCTTACCATGGCCGTAAATTTCCAGCGCTTGACTTATGGGCCCGATCCAAAATTAAAAGGTTATTTACGAGCCTGTCAGGTGTGCTGTGAACGTTGGGAAACTGAGGTATGAGACGCATGGGTTTTGATACTAATATCACGATGACCCCCAACCCTTCATTGCATCCTAGACCAAAACTACAAGTAAAGACACGATGACCCCTAACCCTTAATAGCATCTACAGGTAAAGACAATTATGTAGATTGTGGTTTTCACATCTTAATGAACTATTTGACAGCGCTTACATTGACCTCAGTTGAATGGAAGCACAGACTAAAGTGACACTCGTGGGCATGTTTGGTACCTTTGCATCATCACCCCATAGCAATGAAAAATTCTGCTGGCTTTACTATGCGATAAATTTTGCGAAGACATTGGCAGCTCCTTAGGCTCTGTCTGGTAGGGGAGAAGACATCCACTTAGAGATTTAGTAATTCGTTGCCAATCATTGAACGTCTTCGTGAATTGCTCAGATGAAGGTCAGGCTCATGGACATGTTGCCCTTATTTCTAATGTTCCATGGTATTCTAACCACGTCCTATGCGCTTTCCAATTCATTGATAAAAATAACACGAAGCAAGTTGGATTCTACAACTGTTAATTGCATTGCCAATTTTGTCTTAACTAGCAATTTCAGACTATTGGAATTTTGGAAATGCCACTATACATGGTTTTCTAAATTCTTCTCCTTTTGCTTACAGGCACATTGATATTATGCGAAGCTACTAAACTGTGTATGAAGGAAAAATTGATCTGGTGGGAAATTTAGCCTTCACATTCTTGGAGCCCAGACATCTTCGATTATTTTTGGTCTAATGTTATTGAGTACCTTGCCCATAGAAAAGGCGTGACAGGTCTTTTCGATGCAGCATTTAACTTCTGGCACGCCAGAGCGATGGGCCGCATAAAAGGCCATAACGACTTTTGGGTAAATTTGAACGGTTTGAATTCGAGTTAGCCAAGCATGGATATGATTTTCATACAGTGAAATATGGCGTGCATTTGGGCATTGAATGCCCCGAAAGCTGCACGGGGGCTAAATCAATGCCGGGGGTGTGAAGGGGGCTGGAAAAGGGCAGTTAATGGCGAAACGTTGTCGGCCTTTGAATGCGGGGTCACTACGGCCGGGTGCCCCTGAAGGCGAGGCTTGAACGATGGGGCCGTTTGTGTAGCCAACACGCAGCGGGGGGAGCTTTTAGGGGTACCTGGTTACCCAAAGGGCGTGATGGAATTATAGTTTGCTTTTCCGAAGACTTTGTTGTGGCGCCTCTGTGCCATGTCAACCTCCCTGGCTTCCCAAGAAAGACGCGAAGAATGGACAAGGACATGGAGTATGGGCACCGAAATGATCATTATGCCATGAATATGAACGTTGAATGCGTGGTTGCCTCTGGATAGTATAGGTTGTCCTTCCCCTCGCCATGACCCAAACTTCCATGTGTCCCCAACTGGCAGACCTCTGCATGTTGGCATTTCTTTGGCAAAGTCTAACGTCGTTGTCAGAATCTTCAACCATCTGTGTGTAATGAAATCACGATATAAGCCTCAGAGCAAATTTTAAATTCGTTTTTAGAACATCGTCTTACAACCAGTGCTTCCAACTTCCATGTGTCCTCCAACTAGAAGGCATGTATTCTACGATGTTGGCATTTCTTGGCAATTCCAATGGCGTTGTCAGAATCCCCAACCGTCCAAAATGAAACCATGATGGAGCTTCATCTTGTGAATACAAGCTTCGGAGAAAATTTTGAATTCGTTTTTAGAACATCGTCTTACAACCAGGACTTTCAACTTTCATGTGTCCCCCAACAAATAGAAGGCGTGTGTTCTGATGTTGCATGGCATTTTGAATTAGTTTTTAGAACATCGTCTTACAATTTCTTAATGGAACCAGCCCAGTATATGCAGTTTGTGCAGTTGTCTCTCAATCGAAAATTCTGCTCGGAATTGTCCGTTCGTAAAATGTACCGAAGGAATGCGTGCTTTTTTTCCTTTCGTCGTTTTTCATTATCCCGATATAATAACCCGGAAATTGCTTCTTACGATGTTATCATGGATTCGCTGATAACTTTATTAAACTGCCACACACGCACAGGCATGCATCAGGGAAACAAAATCGGTAAAAACTATATTAAGACCTAGTTCGTTTTTTCGAAGTCACTTTTTTCCAGAGTGTAATTACTGCCCTGTTGTACGCAATTCATGGTGGGTGAACGCCATTGCTCTCCAATCTTTCCCTGGTTATTACCGAAAACAACGATGGCAGGACCGTTAAGGAACATTTGAATCTGGAGCCAGTTGCATAAAAGCCCTTTCGCCAAAGTGCAACTTTTAGCACACTCGACCCAATAATAACAGTTGGAAGTGCTTTGCATAAAGCATCTTTCGCTGGCACTTAAGTCTTTCGAAAGTATCACTTTTAGATCTCTGAAACCCAAATGCTCGTGGCCACATTACATCCTGATTTCCCCAATCTTGATGAATTTCATAATTTCTAAGTTCTTAACTAACTTATGAGTAAAAGAGGTGTGAAACGAGTCTTAAAACAGATAAGTAAATCTATATGTGCATACAATTTTTACCTTAATCCGAGTTACCTTAATAGAGCAAATAGTTATATGATGTTTTAAAACGAAATTTACATAGTACTTTTGGCTTTTTAAAAACATAACCAAAACCCATAATTGCGTAAACAACTTTAGCACCTTTCGTCGAAAGGGACCTCAAGAGCCTAGCTCCCACATGCGAAATGGGCTTTGAAAGTGGCACTTTTGAGAAAGGTGATGTTTATGCAACTGATCGAAACTTTAGGCGCGAAAGTGTCACTTTTCACTTTGAAAACTTTTCGAAGTGACATTTTCGACCATCGAAAGGGGCAGTTTTATGCAATTTAACGCACTTTCAAATCGAAAGTTCAGCTTTAGTCCGAAAGTGACGCTTTCTCGGAAAAGTGGATTTCATGCAACCGTCTCAAGGTCCATGGCTCACAAAATCATCCCATGAGCAGTTGCATTTGGACTCTTCAACGAACATGATCTGGCATGCGACGAATAAAAGCAATTTTCCTCGCCATTGTCAAAGTCAGAGAAAGCAAAAAAAGCTTTGGATATTTCGGAGGAATTATATTTCGATTCTTAGTCCGTTGATTGTGGAAAAAAAAACTGCTCTTTCTGCTGAATCCTGCTTGGGTCGGGGCTGCAGAATGCCGAATTGAATCGTGTTCAGGCCCCGACCCCCTATTGGCACCTTGGCTTTGCAAATGGCTCGCATTACGCTGCTCCTAGCTATATACGAAGAGCTGCATTGGGCTGTCTTCGCCATATAACTTCGATCTTCTAGTTAACAAAACTAGTTCGACGTCGATATTATACGGGGGAATGCGAGGGTCCCCCAATTCTTGGTGGATGGGAACACAAAGGGGACTGGGTGTCCCGTGGCGAGGGGGTGAAGGGAGGACTCGCGTGGGGAGGAGGAAACATAAAAGGCCAGGAAAAGAGGAGTAGATCACACGGCACATTGCTCATCTTTTAATTAAGGGAACACTTATTTCAATTATTGATGTGATTTGGCGTGAAAAGAGTCGTGCCCGGGCCATTGAATAGCCAGACGTCGGTGGCCACGAGGCCTACTGAGCAACACCTACCGTTCTCTTGTTACCTCATTTGGCACATTCTATGCCTTTGAAATGGCAGGCGGGATGGGGTGTGCGGGCCAATATAGCAGCTATCAAACTGGCCTTTCACTAGCCAGAAGAATTCGGAGGAGAGGGAGGTCTTCGCGTCTAAAAATGCTTGAAATGATGCCGCTTTTTTGCATAAATGCTTCCTCATGGTGACTGCCCAGGGGACGGACAATGACGGGCAAACTGCCACGATTTACTTGGAATGGGTCAGAAATCGCGATTGAACAACTATCCATTACCAATCACGTAGGTGATGGACACAGAGGTGATGACAGTATGGGGAAGCGGAAGCACGATTGCACCTCAACCGTGTGGAAACTCATTACAGGTGAAAGTTGTCAGCTTCTGGATGGCTTGAAAGCGAATATTGCACATTTCATCCATGGAATGCAATCTGTAGAAAGCCGATGCTCAACAAGAGGCAAAGTAAAAATCATGACATTGCCTCAAAATGAGATTGCTACCATACCTTGACTATACGTCAGCTGCCCAGCTTTTATGTCAGTTTTGCGACATGACATTACTTGATTTTTGACTTGTTTTCAGTAATTTTTTGTAATAAAGTGAGTCTTCAGTGACTTTATGAATTAGAAGCTGTCCATTCTCATACTGTCTTGCCTAAATTGGTAGAAAAAAGTAAAAAATCGAACATAGACTACTAAAAGTTCATCAAAACACTAAAAATGATACGTCGCTGTACGTCAATTTTCGTTTGGCGTCACCCCCTGGAACCGAATCTGATGTTAGAGCGGGGTATGCATATATCGTGGTAATAACATGTATCCAATTTCCAAATTGTGCACTTGGGAAAAGTGTAATAGCCAATTTTTAAATGAATCTACTGTATCATTGTGCACTTGGGGGAATATCTTTTTGCATATACAGCGTGTATATTGAGGCACCAATCGAGAAATTTTTAAAGTTTGCAAGGGTCCAGCCTAAGGACAGGAGCCAGTTCGCGAGCTGTGAATATTTATGACGATCATTTATTATAGACAATTTTTTGTAAATTGATTTTTTTTTTCTGCTATAAAAATATTAACTGTTAAAACGCCCATAACCCAAGTTGTGGATTTTTGTACATTTTTTTTACATGTTGTACATTTTTTGTACATTTGCCTTTAATGAATCTCAATGTACCGGATTGAATATTACCTGGACCGTTTCAAATGGATATATCAATTTAATAAAAATGAGTCGGGGTAACGAATGGGCTGCTGTTTTCAAATGTTTCTGTGCATAAATGATTTTTTTCCAATTCGTCGCCAGCAGCACAGCTTACAGCACATAGCCCGAAGGTGGGCAACCACACATGACACGTCACCCGCTGCCATCAGAATATCACCCAATGACTTGTTTAATTGAGACAGTTTGATATCATCGAAATTAATGGTCTTTGACAGATCAAGAGAGGTGTTCTATCAATCCCTTGTACTGGGTGGCACTTTATCATCTGGATTTTCAAACAAAATTATTCCAAAGCAAATGGTAAATGTCGGCCATTTTGTGTTGCCCATGATTTCGCGCTTGTGTTCTGACCTTGCGAGGGTCGTTCATACACCAAAATGCAACGGCTGGACGCTAATGATCGTCGAGAATTCCAGATACTCATGGACGACCCATACACTTCCACGTCGTTGCACCATGGCTGCAGCAGCCATGCAATTCTGAAGACGTTGTAGCAAATTCGCAATCAAGCTCAGCCTTTCTTGATTTCGCTAATTCATTGTGTCGGTGCATGTGCTCTCCGTCATGGTGCCACAGGCCTAAAGCCACGATCAGCCCATTTATCGCCAACCCATTGAATCGAGGGTCATTGGAATGCCAATGCTTCACTGGCACGCCAACACCCGAGGACATTGTTGATGACTGCAGCACCCCTGCATTCAGGGCCCAGTACAATGTTATCTCTGCCTACAAATTAAGTAATTGTCACGATAGAGTAAAATAAAAGAAGCTTACGGAGAGATCTAATTGTAGTATATGAGATGATAGGGCTGGCGATGGCCAGATAAGACTCCGTATAGAATGTCAATACTGCAGACCACGTGCTTTGTGAATGGCGCGCGTGTAGGCCTCTTGCTCTTTTGCACTTTTCCTTAGCCAAACAGATTACCTGTTGACAGGGGGTACGAGCCATACGGTCGAGATAAGATACCAGTGTCGTGTAAAAAGCTTGTTTGGAATGTGATTTTCGAGTCTGATAGATTAGATGAGAATGGGGCTTGGGAAGCGCATTTTTGAACGGGAATGCCATTCTCCATTGGCCAGACCGAGTAGACGTTGACAGGACCACTGGACAGAGCACTTCGTAATGACCCTACACACAGGTTGGCTTTCGTGAATTTATCATTTTCATCTCCTGTTCAGAAGCCCATCAAGGCTGCTGCTGATGACTGATTGCAATTTTGGGCCGATGCAATCAAACAAAACAGTTTTACCTCGAAAATAAATGGAGACGCTGCTGCACACACGATGGACTACACACAGGGTTCGGATTCACATGAATTGAGCATGACTTCTGTTCAGAGCGGATTTTGATTAATTTCCATGGCACGCTGGGATTTAACAGCTTTAGACAAACGCCACTAGATAGGTGGCGCGCAAATTCAGGTGGCGACATCTGTCAGTCTGGCTTCTGATAGCCGAATTTACCATTGCTGGTTAAATCTTTCAGCCTTGTTGATGGACTACATTATAAAACGCCAAAAATATTTTTCAGATGAAGATTTATACCTCGGTAAATATATTCCTGACCACATTGAAGTCATTTATAACGTAAGTTTTTCTTAGAACTGTACCACTTCGTAGGATAGTAACTAAGTGTATGAATCTGGAATCTTGAAAGTACAGTGTATTCACTTACTGATTATCGGGTACTGAGTTGAAATGAAATAGAAATTAACAATGAAAGCTGATTTCCTGAATTCGTATTATTATACATGAAAACCAGCGACGAAGTCTACAGTAGCTTTCTTACAAAGTGGTACAGTTTTATCAAAAACTGACATCATAAATGACTCCAATGTTTCCAGGAATAGTATTAATATGGCATTTATCTTTATCTTAAAATTATTTTTGGCGTTTCAACTATCATTTCAACTATTCTGTTCTTTAATTAACTCTGCTTTGCCAAGACTTACTTATGGTATCCTAGCGCATTATTGGAAGTATTTATTGACTGCTAAGACATTCGTGTGAGCCGAACGAGTTTTTTTATTTTCGAATAACATAATCCTATGTGGTTCCCTTCCAGTTTGATTCGTTGTGAGCCGTTAAAAGCTAAAAATGGGACCCAGACGTCTCCAGCGCCTGTCAACAGGTGCCATGCACCAGGTTTTATGGTTATTGTCGTTTCACCTCCAGGGTCTGGACAGGTATTCCAGCCTAAGGTACAGGTGAGGTGTGTCCATGTTTGCGTGCACGGGGATGTTTGTGACAGGCAAAACAGGGTCAAGACTGATTCGGAATGACTCGAGCTGACAGGACGGGCAGACGGACATAAGACGAATAGACAGGTCTGCAAGAAAAACTCGTAAAATGCGATGACATATTTTAGGCTATCACCTCGGGCTCTACAATTAATGCATGGATGTTACCGCTCCGAGAACAAGCCGAGACGACTTGGTTTTTCCAAAAGGACCACGAGTACATGTTCGCAACTTGCTAGAGAATAAAAACTTGACCAGTGCACCAGCTTTGTGTCAAAATGGATTGCTGAAAGCATCTTCATGCTCGAAGGGGTCACCTGAAATAATAATTTTAGATTTTCGGGCAATGTTCCTTTGCCGATGAACCATCATGCACATTCCTGAAGGATCCCCATGCAATGCATATGGAAACATACTGTATTTACACCATTGTAATAATTGGGGACATTATTGGTAGGCAAACATAACATGCATTAGAAATTCGAAGATGATTTATTTCGAAATGAAGAATAAACATGAAAAATATCTATAACATGCATTGGAAATTGGAAGACGTATTTACATGTGCATGTACATGTATTTCTAAGCGATGAAACAAATTAATTTGCTTTTATGATTTGGGCATTGAGTGTATTAGTCTATAAATTCTCTAGCCTTCAGCCGTCTAGTGGTTCTTTTGAGTCCTTTATGCTATCAAAATGCAACCCAGATTTATTTATAACGTCAACATTTTGTAACTTTCTGGTTTAATTTGGGCGCGTTTATCTGCATCTCTGAATTGAATCTTGATATGTTTATGGCTTACCTAAAGGTGATTCAATGGGGATTAAGAGTGGCTCGCTATTTATGACACAATCTAACGATTTTTTATTTAGACCATGCGAGAGGAATTATATCAACAAAGTTAAAGAATATACATGAGCTGACTTTTAAAGTAATTTTTTGCCATCTTAATGTTCTGCAGGTAAGATGGGTACGCTTCAAATAAAATGTGTGCCTTGGGACAAGCTCGCAGAACTTGTCATTCGTAATGTTGGGACTCGAGAACCGGTCTTCGGGTACTCGTTGATTTATCAATAATGTTAGAATTACCTGATTTATACCTGAACGTCATAACGTCTTGTTAAAAACCGAGCTGTTCATGATTCTCTTTCACTTTTTGTCGGCTGAGGGCATCCACTTTCACTAACAGGGTAATATATTTTTCCAGATTCCATTGGGTCTCTCGTTTCGATGGATGCTCGCATTTTTCACCCATGTTCATTCAAAGTTTCTTAGGATCGTTCTGACTTCACCCCACACTTTTAAAAAGGAATGACTTATCCTTTCCTTAAATGCAGATTAATGCAACAGTGAATGTGTCAACTGATGCAATCAGCTTTGATGACATTATACGATATGTGGCTCATCTGGCAGACTATATACAGTATTTCTGCATACGTGTACATGTCTACAAACACCTGACCGCACCCTTTTTAATGATGCCAGCATTGCATCTTCATAATGACTTCATCAGGCTAGAACATTTGGGTATCTCTTTAGCTATCACCACCACATTCGTACAAGATGCTTTCTTTGATGGATATCCTTCTGCCAATATTTGCATAATTTTGGACAATCCTTTAGGGCCTGATGTACGAGTTCGCAGAATTAATGCAAAAATAATTGCAAAACATGTTTTATCTGCAATTTGCATGTGATCAAGAACGATTTGGCTGGTGGAACATCATCAAGTTAGAGCACGTACTTCTAATTTTGATGCAAAATCTCTTCCAAATTCTTGGAAATTACGTTTTGTATTCCGCATGGGCATGCCACGTGAACTTGTTCATTCTGCCTGGAACTGATCAATGGGGCGCCCTGTGGTGAAATCACCAAAACATATTGGCTGTGGTGCATCGGCTTCCCAATTTGGTACGGTTGCCTTTGATAGAAAAAAGATGGCGATTCATGTTGGTGGAAGGCATCCCGCCTAGCAAATCATGACTCCACAGGAGTAAACAGCCCAGTTAAATTAATTATAAGCTTAATTGTGCAGCATTCATCCTCGACAGCAGGGAAGGTTCTGGGTTGGGCCTGCTGATGGGGGAAACTATACCCTCACTGAATTGGTCTACATTTTTTTTGTCCGTGCTAACCAATGGACATTGGGTGATTGTGCTGGCATGACATGGCAGTTGTGCGGTATTGTTGTTGCACAAGTCTGAGGTACTCCGTGGGGAGACCCTGGCGGTGAACCCCCTCTTAAAAGCGAAAGTAAAATGCGCGCTACAATGTGTGGGTGTTTCATAACACGAATTGAAATTACCAAAATGCGTGTATGTGTGACTCGTGATCGTGCCCAATGCCAAAGTAGCTATTTGAGGTGAAAAATATCCTTCCCATATTATGGAAAGTGCACAACTTGAGCTAATTGGGTATATTCTTGTTATACCGGTAGATGAATTCAGGGTTGTATTTGGGATTAGAGAAATCTGGCAATACGACTTCGTCTGTATATAAGAACAGGACGCTTCAGAAAATGAGGAAGTTCATGTACCGCTACATATCGATGGCCAAGCTGTATAGTGACAATGCCATGTTCCTTCTTCTTTTAGCAAAATTGAATTTTTACACATTTTGTTGAGGACTTGTACTACAGTTTGCGGTAACATAATAGCAAGTAACATTATAAGAGAATTTTGTATTTTTTCAATAAAAATAGTTCTTGGGATCTCAATCTTGTTTCGTTAAACTTAAAAGTTAATAACATATAACAACCTCATGTAAACACTGTAATCACACGCAAAAAAACATCAAAATGCTTCGCTTCATTCTTAATTATGTGTTAGAGTATGTATCAAAATTTTTAGATGCATTTGAAATGTTAAACATTAAATATTAGCTTTTTTTCCCTCCCATGAAAAATTGCCATTTTGTTAATACATATAAGTGGTATGGCCACTAGGCCATCGATATACTGCTTCGATTAGCAGATGCTTTTATCATAATTCTTGGCCTGTTAATTCAAAATGTGTAATTTTAAAATTAACAAACAGCATTCCAATGAATTCACGAAACTGCATACATGTAGTTCGACAGGCAAGTTTATTTTTCTTGAAAAGGATAACAGAACGTTGACTTTCTCTTGGCTGGCTTGATAAATCACGTAGTTTTTATCACGTTAGAAAGTAGCTTCAAAAAATATAAAGGGATTCATTATTCGTTTTAGCTCTGACATAATTAGAATATTGATGAATTATTGATGAATGTCTTCGCTGGTGTGCCCATGGACGAATTAAAAAAATATGTTCTGGTGAAGCCGTAAACTGGTTCGCATGGTTTAACCCTTCTTTGACCTTTCCATTGACGTGACTAGCCCCATCTATATTCTGCTTGTTAACCATGAATATCCAATTTTTAATTGGGTTTTCAAAAAGGTTGGTCGAAACTACAGTGTATATGGTCTTCTCCATTATGCGTCGGCTAATTGGGATGATTTTTTATGCAATGGGACGGGCAATTAGACAACCAATATCGGACTCGCGCATGCAACCTGTCTTATTTCTTACCGACGGAATTGCTCCGATGTTTTGAAACTATTTATCAAATAATCGTTTAACGTTTTGACAGCTTGTGTTTGATAGTCATAAGCATTGCCTTTTTGCTGATACCACATATATGACGGCTATGCAATATGTGCTCATTTGTTGCAGTCATTTTTGTTTTTTGTGAATCAATTTAATCCAGGTTCGATAAATGTTCCATTTAACAATTAACCAGATGTTTTCGTTTAGAGAATATGCCCACTTATCCTCTCAAGTATACTTGATTCCATTTCAGGGTTAATCTATTATGTTCCATCGTGAATTTAAGGAGAGTGTATAATGGTAAAGCGAGATATGGCCTTAACAAATTGGCTCATCAATTGGGAAATTAAGGCATCATTTTGCACGTTCTACATCGTGTTACCCCAACTTAATCAAGGAATCGGGTGTCACGTTTGTCATATCAGCAATGGAAAGTGTTTGAAGTAATAACCTAAATGTGGAAGCTGAGAGAACAATGCACATTCAAATTGAGGCTCGGCTTTGTTTGCACCAATTGAGTTCAATGACGCGTGATTCACTTTTTTCTTTATTACTCCAATCTGATTATTTTATGACTGAAACGTCTACCAAAGTTCAGTGCAAAGTTCTGCACTTTCGTGATATTGCATTCGGCTACTACTACACTAAATGATTTTCTTTCGTCATAAATATTTGGGAAAAAGTCATGTTTAGAGCTTTGCAGGGAGGATGCTCTACATATACCGGAATATTATTACAACTGTAATGAGAATCTGGTCCATTTTTACAACCCTTACATTAACTTAACGTGTTTCATCTCTGTCTGTTTGCCACCTTTACGAACTAATTTTAACCGACTTACCGGCGTCCTAAAGGGATGAAATTTGGTACTCATCTTGAATTCATCTGGCATTGCATGTCATTTAAAGTTTACGGAGCAAATTCGCTCCTCTCGTGAGTAATTAACAACTTTAAACTTTTAAAAACTGCATTCGAAATCGTGCGTGGTGGCCCACAATGCACTACGTTTTAACAACTGCTAGCTCGAATGTACGCTATGAAAGGTTGTAAGCCAAAAACGTAAGTTTTTCTTGTCGAAAATCAGTAGTCGATCATCATCTTCGCAGGCAGTTTTCGTGTTTTTCCCAAAAACTGACGCTTGCATATCGAAGAGTCGATTATTATTCCTCGGCCACCTTATATGTGAGTCAGTCTGTAATTACTGGATGGGGTACTCCATTATTATCGGGTTGTAAACAGGCGTATCTATAGGTAAATCATCCGGTCTAACAAGCGCCATATCGACGCCCAACTCTGTACAAATCATCACGTTGGTAATTTATTGGGCTGCCTAGAGTTTTGCCTCACCATAATCACGTTGGTTTTGCTCATCTTCGCCGCCATGCTGACTATTACCAAATTATCACGATTTGCAGCGTTGGAAAAAAAGCAATGGCCAATCTCTGGCCGATTACCCTATGCGCGTCTAGTTAGTTAAGAGTGAAAAATGAGATAAAGCCTGGCAGGTGTTACAATTGGCCGTGCTGAAGCGAGATAAAGCGCCTCCGAGTGCGAGTTCAACTGGCCACCCATCAGGACGGGCCATAGGCACAGGTGGCCAATTTTGAACGGAGAGGGTGCGTGTTGTATTGTGTGTTTACAGCATTTGCCGTGAAATTTTATTACCGGATATTTGCCTCGCAAATCGTTTCAGATGGACGCAACGTAGCATTAAGTTTTGCATATGCGTATCGACATTCAGTTTTAAACCATAACTAACAGGCTTCGTACTTTGGATGCTGAAAAGTGAACTGTAGGGTAATGACTGCAGCACGTTTTCGTTCGAAGCTAGTTAATTTTGTTTACGTCTAAAGCCAAACATATCCTCCGATTGGCCGAATTAAGAAACGCATTAACGGTGATCTTGCATAATTGTGTCAGAGACTAGATTTTTTTTATTTTTTTATTTTTTAATTTTTGAATCAGACATTAATTTCTTGAGCTATAAGTGATTTTTCACTCATTTCTTGTTCAATACATGTACAGGAATACGTCACGCTGAAGTTTCTTGTACTTCGATCAAACTAAAGCATGCGTATCAGTCCTCGTATTTTTCTTATTTTTCATCAAGATCGGTTCATAATCCAGTCACTTTGTGGTAGAAAAGTATGAGCATGCTTTTCGGTAATGCTTATTTCTGCATCCTATGGAGAGGAATAAAAAATGAGTATGGTTGTTGTGAAATTTGTGGGAACATAAGGCGATGCACAAAACATTTACATTATATTTCAGCTCGATCTATCTACTATACAAGATGACACCTGTCCGAGCTGTAAGAATCAATTTCTGAAATAGCTGCCCCTAACCACAAGGCAATCACTACCAGCCTGTGAGCCGTATGGAGGAGCCCTCAATCACATAGTGTTTTTGCTGGAGCATGGGAAATACCAAAATACACGTTAAAATCAAGCTGTACTTACTTTATAAGCAACTCATTAGCAATACATAATGTATTTAAGCGTCATTTTCTTGTGGTCCATCTAATGAGCAAACGTCATCTTATAGGAAGCCGCGATTTTGAAAAGAATCTGTTCAGCATTATTTGGTCTTTGCGATCGACAGAACAATGTTTAACTAAACAAGACCCATTCATATCTACTTTTAATTCATTTAAATGTACGATGTGTACGATATTAGCAGATTGCCTTATTTTAGAAATACCCAGTATTGCGACTATAGAAAATCCTTAATTTTCGAATCTTTACATACAGGTTGCATGGAGAAGTGGATTTTCCATCCTCTGAAGTTATTCTACAGTGTCTAGTTGAAATTATTTAAAATGCATCCCTTAATGCACATTACTGATCAACTCTCTTTGTATTTAACCCTGCAAAGGGGCTGATTGACGTACACATTGGTCTAATGTGAATGCATTTACGATATCACTTTCAAATATCAATCGAGATAATGAAAGCGAATAGGCAAACGTCTAAAAAGGTAATCGATAGCGCTTTGGCATCAATTATGCTGACGATAAAAGGGGATTTAGAGAGATTAGATTTCGTAGCCACATGACGGTGGCCACACGTTGGAGAAATCGGGGATTTCCTTTGATGGCGTGGATATTCCTGAATGTATTTTTACATAAGCAAAAAGGACTCAAAAACTACATGTATAATCCACGAATGTTTCTGTTTTGATTTTCTTGTCCATAATCTTCCATTCAAAACTATTATAGAAACGAATGCTAGTCAAAATATCACCAGAGTTGGTATATGGCAACAAAGTCATTACTCTGAAATTTAAAAGCTATTTTAATGGATTGGAAATAAATAAAACCTAATCTCTCGATTATTCAGTATGACTGATCTTGCTCGATTTTCAACAAATGCAATCCTATTAGTAATAACTGGGATTGATATGTGAAAAAGCCATCTTCTTTTATCTTCGATTGAAATCTACGCCAATGTAATTTCTGCCTAAAAACCGGACTAGCGGTAAAACCAATTACTATAGTGTCCCGGAGACTTTAAACTCAGATGGGGCGGGCGATGTTGCTGATACAAAATCGCATGGCAAGCGACGAGACAATGAAATTTTTAAATTGAGTTTCATTGTTGTCGTTTTCTTGAGAATGTTATAACGTTCGGTGGGATATTGACATTCAGCGCAGATAGGCAACGTAGAGATTATTTCGAAAAGAGCCCCCTTTCATGTCAGGTAAAGTCAGAGTTTCTGAGCCGATGTAAAATTATCAAATGAAATAATCATAAACATGCCCTGTACGTCTCTGATGGCAAAAAGATAGAAGGTAATGTACATCTAACTTTGCTGAAGTAAATGTATTGAACTTAAATAGAGATGGCGTTTTAACTTTTAAGTGCATATTCATGTAGTTGCACCCAGATACGTATCTCGGAGCTTATTTTCCACTTCGGCATTTAAAAGCTCTGTTCAGCTCTCATTACACCCACCTACTTCCGATTCGTTCATGTTTGGGTTAAAATAAAGCACGCGGAAGATTCTGATACGAAATTCTGCACTGCGATGTGATGCTCGTTATTGGATTATGGCGTAGGGTAATGCACTGATAAACAGCTTGCATGCAAACTACACGAGTAGTCCATAAAGCCCTTTCACAGACCCTCATTTTTCTACCCATAAACACTAGTTCCAGACAAACAAAAAATGTTAATATCGGTATATCTAGTACAGGAATAAAATTCAAAGAATTAAATTGTCACATCTCGTAAAATGATTCAGTAGTTATTTGCATGCATAACACTAGAAATTATTTAAAATATATTCCTAAGCAAACCTAGCACATATTTTCATTCGAGCATATATTTAACTAGCCTTCGAAACCAAGCATTTAGCCGGGCTTCCCTAAATTGCATGTATATGAAAAATACAGATTTTTGCAAAAAACACTATGAAAATGTATACGCCATCTAAAAAAAAACGCAGATGAGTTTTTCCAATATGGAACGCCTTCCTATCCTATGTGGTCTCTCACGTTCTACGGTTTCCACTTTCCACACCTTCTTGCGCATCGGCACGTGAGTGACTATTCAACGAATCATTACTCGTATGATAAGCGGCAAATTCAAACCATAGAAAAGCCTGACAAACTCAGCCATGGCTACTATATTTTCGAATGATGGTTATGCATTTAGATATTACGTATAAATATGCATTACGTTGAGCGTGGAAGCTCAATAAACGCTTAGCATAAACGATATGAACACTGTTGGCATACAAATAAGGTCTAGTATAATTGTGTATTGAAATGCCTACTGGCATTTACGGTGCATGCGTGCCTATATGCGTTAGAAATATGAGCCATTTTTGCAAAGAAGCCATGTGATAATGTACGAGCGAGCAATATATGTTGGGGCCATATATTTTTGCGCAGGTGATCTGCATGCTGATGCTTGAAATGATCTGAAGACGCATACTTGTCTGGGATATTTCCAGTTAAATTTCCATAAAAAGAATAGAGACACGAATCTGTTCCAAGTACATAGTTATATGATATCCCACATTAAGTCTGCATTTGTGAATTAACGTCTGTGATATTGACAGCCTATGGCGGTTTATTCTAATATGAGCTTCTATCAAGCACACATAATCATGAGGGTTCATACTAGAACCATGAGCAATGTTTATTCAAAGGCAGAGGTAATTTTGGAGTATTTAAACTTCCATCTATATTTTACAAAACTAAATAGTGCATATTCTCTAAATGTTATAACCCCGTCATTATAGCAAGAAACAATAGGTATTACATGTATTTCAAATTATGCAACACTATGACACAAATATTGTCATTTCGACGTCATTCATAATCTCATCAAAATCCACGATTTGATTTATCTCAATTTCCATGATGAGATATTTCACTTACAGTGTATTATATCGATTATGATCTTTCCATTCAGCTTATTATTTTTTGCAATAAAACATTAAAATGACCAGGAACGAAACTCGTCAACAATTTCTTAAAATCTGAAAAATGTAGAAGCGATTCGACAATAAATTTCTGTTTTATTTATTTTTTTTGGCACATTAAATTTTTTTCTCTCACTTGTAATGCGGAAACTTCATTCTTGGGGAAAACCAGGGTTAATTAAATTTTTTATATAACGAATCATACAAACATCCAGAATGTTGTTTTTCCTAACCACAAGATTACAGTAACAATGACTGAAGGCCACATCCAATTGTCTAAATTGAGGAATTAATACGCAGTGTACTCTCTTGATAAAATGATTTAGAGTGCAAATCATACAAGTCTGTACAGGTGCACGAGTAGTAAATTACAAGGGTTGCGCAGATTGGTGCTTTAATAATGAGCATGCATACACTCTGTACTCCGTAAATAATAGTAATGATAATAATGAGTACGTTGAAATTTTTTGCATTTTGCACTATTTAAGTTGATATACCAGTTGTGCATGAAAGTAATTTGTACCTCTGTTAGAATAGGTTATAAACATGTAGCCGAATATAAGTAAAGGTTAATAACATAGATATTAAACATTTTTTTTTAAAGAAAAGATGCTAGCATAGTTTTCTGAAACAACCCAAATTAGAAATTGTACCTAAAATCAACTCTAATGGGTTACTGGGTTTTCTTGGTGGTCTTATTAATGAATTAACTATAATTTAAACATGGATGATAACCTTTTAATATGCGCTAACTCATTTTGCGTGTCTTCGTTATCCTTACCTGGGTGCCCATTATACCTGTAAGTGCTACAGATAAACGTTTAGCAAGAATATATACATGTACCGGATTTCTAACATTAATATTTAATCCCAGTACTATACTGTAAATAGTGGTCGCAAAAAATACAAGATTTTCATTAATAAGAACGTTTACAAAACATAGCATTTTTTTGAAAGCCAAAACAGTTTTAAAAGCGTCGTTACAAATTTGAATTTAAATTTTATGAAACTTAACTTTTCTTTCATAAAAATGTGAAATATAATACTTCCTTTGTAAGACATACTGCATGTATACACGAATGATGGCAATGCGGAAATAAGTTTTCTTATTCATCTGTTACTGTACCGTATAATCTGATGTAGATTTTCTCCAACAACTGCATTTTTATAGTGGGATAGAGTTTTACAGCGTATTTACATTCTTTGAAATTATGCAGATCGTATATGTAGGAATAAAATTACTTTTCATATTTACATGGGAATAAAGTGAGCCTGTATATATTCACTTTCATACGCCGTCGAAAAGCAATATCCCCTAACATAAATGACTCCATTTATAGACAATGTATTTGTGTGAGAATGCACATTTACGACAATAAAAATGCAAGTTATTAAGAACTGCATGTATGGGAGTTCTACTTTGAAAATTCCTTATGGAAATGTTTTATAGGCTATAATGCATATTATGGCTCGTATTATAATAACAACATGTGAAATATGCTCTCTGTTGTATGTTTTGAAAATTATGTGTGCTGCAGTTTTCATGCTTGACAAATATAGCCTATTTACAGTATAGTACGTGTATTCTGTATAGGAATTCTGGGGATTACAAAGTTTTTGTTATAGATGCAATTTCAACCAAATTATATTGGGGATGCAGTTCATTCTTACGATATCATTTTTTATTGTTAAGATTAGATCATGATATATTATTAAGCGACCTGATTTTGATCTTGCAAACTAAAATAAAACATTTTAGTTGGTAGCCAAATGTACAATAGGCTTATAGTAGCAATATAAGCTTTATAGGGTTTAGTACACTTGCATGATAACACGTGTAATTTACTGTATATTAATACGTTACCGCTAAATGCGCTCCATATCAATTGTTTACATTGGTGATGGCGGCAGGTTATGCACTATGATTTATTCCTGTGACATTGTTTTATCATTTAATTTTCGACAAATATGCGAGTTATTAAATATATTCTATAGATTTAGGACCAGTTTATGTCTGTCGTTTTCTTATTCAACGTTTGACTATACGAGCGTTTTGGGTTAAAGTTGAGGTACATGTTTAAAGTTCACTTGAAGTTCATTTTAGGGGATCCAACTCACCTTAAATAGTATACGAATATAAATCATTAAAATGAACGAGGTAAACGTGATTTGATTTATAACTTAGTTGATGATGTTAAAAGTCCAGTAATTGCATGATATCTATGTTACAGTTTAAGTCGTATTTCGTGAAAGTTCCAACCCTATCATTTTTTTAAAAATCTATCGTCTTAATGAGTATAATGATGTTTATAGACGTGTCCGTATCACTTCAATATGAGGCATGGGATCAGCCCAGTTTCCAAGCTCCATGTACTGTACATTAATTCCCCTAATCATATAGTGAGCAAGTATTTGTGCACTCAATTCATTTGACGATGCACAAATATGTACAGTTGGGCAAATGATCAACTATATCTCAGACATTTTATTAAAAATACACTGTAGATTATTAATAGTTCACTGGAAGTTTTTTTTGGGAGGGATTGAAAAGTACCCTAAATGTGGACTTTACAATATAATGAATACATGACGATGTAACATAACTACTGGACAGTTTACCATAATCCGCAATTAATTAATTATTGAAAGGGGCAACATACACGTAGCGAAAGTTTATTTTACATTAATTTTTGCAATTAAACGGTGAGGTTTTGTTATGAACTTGGCTTCATTTACTGTTACAAGAAATATTATATACATTCTTTAGTTATTGGTTGTATGATAATAACTTAATTCTTATTTTATATTTAGACATAGAAATATTTCACACGAACGTCATGGTATAGTTATTCTGAAACATCATTAATTCACTATAATACAGTGTACATAAATTTAAAACGTTAATGATACCAATATGAGGCAGGCCTTTATTAAGTTTGTTAAATTACGAGTTTTTTTTAAGCATTTTAAAAGTTCTTTTATCTTTGATATATCTTGCAATTACGATATAGAACAATTTGGAATTATGCTGTACGGCAATATGCCTCGCAAATTTCTGCTTATTTTTTCCCCCAAAATTTTAATAAGCTTTAGCAAAAAATGGGTACCCCACACTCACGTTTTCCTAATAGAAGTCTGCACTGCACTTTGATAAGTCGCATTCTATTGCCTAGACAACTCAATTAGAGATTACATGTACAGTAAAGTATTATTATATGCTTGTACAAGATGAGAAGAAAAACGGTTCTGTATTGATATGCACTCTTTCTTTGCATGCAGTTGTAGTAATTTCAAAATTTACGTGTATAAGGAACTTCCAAAATTACGTCTCAAATTTTATTTTTTGGGATATCAGTTGCCAGGATTTCTCCTATTGACAGTTTGAATTTCTGTTCCGTTTCTTTACAAACAGACTGGGTATTTGTTATTGAGTATGTTGTTTTTCATGATTTATTTTATTGAATATATTGTACGCTATTTCAAATTCACGTGTGAGACACGTACCATGCGTTGCAGCTATGCTACGTGAGTAATAATATCAAAAATGGCTGAGTAAGCCTAAATTAGAAAAACTTTTGTGCCTTAGGAGTTAATAGATATATGCAATTCTATTGTCCTTTTCATAACTTTATTCGAATTAATTAAATGCTGCGCAAGTTCGCGACTGGAGACAATTGCAGCAAATTTATACGAAGTATGTTTACCTTATCTATAATTGATATGATGCATACGTCATGGCCCTATTATTTATTGTCACTTATATATATGATGAATTTTGCTGAATTTTTTTGCTTAATGTAGGAATAAATCCGTGAAACGAGGCGCAGTTTTCTCCGGCCTTATCTGCAATATGCACGGTTTTATATGGACCAACGGTAAAAGGAAAGCTATTGTTCTATCATGCACCATTTATTTTTTCCATTTTCCGTTTGAACACCATAATATAAATGTAACAATTTTTATTTTCCGATGTTATCGCCGGCTTTTCCAGCAAAATGCGTGCTCGCTGCTTTCCGAAAACGATTTTTTGGGAGAAAAGCACAAAGGGCCTAACGCACGCCCCGTGAGCAATGTGTTTAAAAATCAGGCTGGGATAAAGATATTGCTAGAGACAGGCTTAAATAATCGAATGAAGCGTGAAACGCATTTACTAAACGACCCTGTTTGACCCCAAATTTCTGCCCCATTACATTAAAGTGGGATTTCGCTCGCTGTCTATTATCATTTTACAAGCAACAGAATGACTACATATGAGGCACCTTACCTTTTGGCCCGTATCTAAGTCGATTATGGAGATCAAATGGCCAATATTATTGGGACCACTTGGTGGAAATAAAGGGAAAACGTCTGACTTAGTTTTAGATACAAAGCCCAAATTGTTTTCAGATTGGTTCATGAATCCACGAATTTCATATGCCTGCAAAATCGGTTTCTTCGAAAGCCTTTTCTGCATTCTGAAAAGTTATGCTGATTATTTTTTCCCTTTATTACTAATCGGGAAACCTCTCTTACAAAGTTCAGTCAGAACTAGGCTACCCATGTGTGATTCCAAAAAGATCATACTTCTTTTTAACATGATTACGTCACTAATAGTTTTGTGACATACAGCCCCACCAAAATCCATTGCTTGATTTTGTGCGACTATGCAGTACAAGTATAAGCTGCATGCTATACACACTTGACCTTAACCTTCGTGTAAACTATTTTGAATGTGTTCCAAATAATTGGTATCCTTTATAAAAAAGGAGAGAAGTGTATAAATTATGTATTAATCATTAAGATCTACAATAAATATATCAAGTACGAGTAGGTGTTGCCGAATATGAAGACGTGCGATTTTTATTGAGGGTACAGATCCCAAATTTAAGCTTGAAAGTTGAAACGCACTAAATTATACATTGTTGACCGGTTTTTATTAATAAAATTAAAATTCTGGGTGAAACAATATATTAGTTCATCACCTCTTTTAATAACTGTTAGCTAAGAGGGGGAATGGATTCATACTTACGGCAAAAATTATGGAATTCGTGATAGCCATCGCCCCTTTTCTAGAAAACGTGTGAAAACTGAATGGCCGCTAGTGACTTTCTTATACACGCCGATACTTTTTATCTGGATTTGGATTTCGTTGAAGTTATTCGATTGCTAAGCACACGACGGCAAGCTAAACTGCATTCATATTTTAAGATTTTTTTGAGGTTTTCTGTTAGTTTACCTGTTTTTTTATTTTTAAAGATAATAAATTATAAGAATGCAAGCAAAAGATGCGAATTCCTTTCCCTGATATGATCGATACTTTAATTATAATGGTCAAATCATTTAGCCTTGCATAATAGTGCAAAAATTAAAAACAAACAAGGCACGTCTACAAAGAGAAATTGAATAAAATGGCTTTGTATACACTACCTTGTCAATATTTTAAACTTAAACTCACATGCAAAGGAAACGCATTTTAATTTATTACATTGCTAAATGCAAAGCCAAGCATAGTTAAACCCATTTGCCAATAAATGTCAGAATACATTTCAATTTTTTTCATTGAAATGCTATTATTGAAAAATTTGATTGAAAAATTATTTGCAATCACAAATTGTAATTGTCAGTAAAATATTAAATATTCCATGGGAAAAATTGATTGCATGCAACTGTAAACTGAAAATGGTGATAAGTAAACTGGTCGTGAACTACCTTATTTAAATTAGTTTAACAATTGAAACGTTATTGATGACCTGTTTTAAAAGACATGTGATGATGTCAATCTTTCAAAAAGATTCTCGATCTTTTTTCTTCAGGGTGCATTCTACTTATAAATTTATTTTCGTATTCCAGTATTAAAACATTGATAATTAAAAAGGTAATTTTAAAATTTCCTCTGAAGTACGAATGGTAGGTACTCAACTGTCGTGTAAGTTTTGGTCTAACGAAATGTAACGAAATGGGCTGTAAATTATTTAAATTTGTCTACAGACTCAATAGTTTAATATTTTTTTTGCATGCACTATAGTAGGGAGCAAACTTAAGCAATGCATCTCAACGGTCTGTAAAGTAGAACACTATCCGACCTAATTTCACACATTATTAAGAAATAACTAATATTTAAATTCCGCTGCACAACCAAACCTGGTTTTAAAACAGCCATTAAGGTTTGCCGCTGCGCGAGGGGTTGGAATAAGACCCACACACGGTTTTCAGAATACACTATTGATCCAACATAAATTATTTTAATAATTTAAAAATCTAATCTTTGCATGTACCTTGGTTTTGAAATATTTCAGCAAGCAACGATCTACATAATATGCGGGGAAAATAAAAATTATGTCCTACTTCTTCCTATATTTTCATTCAGTATATTTATGGAAAGACGGTCTGGAATGTTTTCTCGACGAGAGGTTCACTCTAGGTGTAGCCTAAAGTGTGAAACTTGCACCAATAAATAATAAATAACTGCATGTTCGAGCAGAACAGGTCACCGAGACGGGTAAAACAAGGCTATAAAGTATAGCCAATGCCTTTTTTTTATTGACAGAAATTCCTGAGTGCATGGATTCATCACAAGTCCCTTATGCAAGGCATATTTTACGCCTTAACAACCCCTGTCAGGTAGGAGTTGACAAGGCGGTTTCTTAAATAAAAATGTGGAAAAGTGGCTCTAAATTGCTTCAAGTGCCAGTTGGTCTATGTGGTCTCCAACAGATGGCAGCACTCAAAATTAGTCTTGCGACTATTTCACTGTACAACTTGAGAAATTTTGAAATTATACATAGTGTCCTTATTTTCGTTTTAATGTTGTCAAGTAGTATTTGTTCGCCATAAACAGAATTCAATTGCCTATAGCTTTTCCAGAAAAACATCGCACTTTCAAATATAGTAATTTCTGAAATGAAAACTCCCTGTCTCACACTTAATTTCATTCCGTTACGTGTACTATTGGTATAGCCATGCAGGGTTAAAAGGGTTTATATTATGTGGACATAAGTTTCCGTCCCTTAATATTAGCCATGGGTAGTTGAATATGTGACAGTAATGTCATGACTACATTAGAATTAAATTTCGAATGGGGCAACTTTCCCATGATTCCTATCATAGGTCAATGATTTTCAAGCCTTTGTTGTTCTTCAAAACTTGATTTCGAACAGTTATTTTCTAGCTGGCATGTTTTTAGGAAAGTTTCATATGTATAAGGAAATATACGTGTAAACTAACTGAATATTGCATATCGAATTTTAATAATAAACATCCAGACCGACCATTGCTGCATGCAGAACATTGTTTTGTAAACATACTAGGGGCCTGTCGAAATGGAAATAATTTTTTTTCCGCGCCACATTCTCTCCTCAAATGAGCATAAATTTGGTTCACATCTGACTAGGCCATGGGTCAACAACAATAGATTTGAGGGCCTGACAAAAAAAAGAACAACACTGGTTGAAAAGTTTTCATTTTTTTGATTATGCAGACTTTTGCAAACATAAGAGTTGTCTTTTTATCATCAGGTGGGCACATGATAGCGAGAGATTTACGAACTTAGTGCTACCCGGGTGGCAGCACATACTCTCCTGGTACGATGTCTTATTTTATAAAAAGGGAGTAGCCCTTATGCACTATGCCGCTCCATGGGCCATCTTCGCAATTGTTGAAATGGCTTCCTCTGTCTGCTGTGCTTTAATTCAGCATTTCAATGAATGTTCTGCTATGAATATGAATGGAATTCCCGTGAAGAACCCTAGACCACCACGTGCAGCATGCATATGAAATCGACGGAATGCATTAGTGAAGGACGTCCTTTTGCTTTACATAAGACCTTTGAGTACAGGGAGGTGCAAAAATTGCAATCTCGAACGGAATCCGATCAGCACTTTATCTTCTTGCAAAGGGGTGATGGAACTCGAAATTCAAAGAATATTTTTGTATATAAATGCAATGAAAGGTAGACTTCGTCATGGATCAACTGAGAATAAACTACCAAATTTAGGAAAATATTGATTCTATGCTTTGCTTAATTGCTTTTATGTGAAATGTCAATTACAGTAATACATGTATACCTGTACAGCAAAGTCTGCAACTGAAACCCATCATACATGTAATTGTTGTTGTAGGCATTGCGATAAACACAACACGATTTCTTTGAATTAGCAACATGAATTTGTATTCGAGTATATGAGACTGTATAGTATAACTTTGTTTCACAACCTATGTGCTGTAGATGTGAATCTTATTTATATTCACGTAATTTTAGAGAATCTTGGTGCCTGAGTAAAATACTGTATACTGCATCCACAAATATTTCTTTACGGCATGCTGTATACAAAGACCCCCTTCAAACCCTTAGCCCTTCTTTTTCCCCCAAGTCCCCAGCACTCCTTGAATATAAAATTGAAGTGAAAAATAAAACCTTGTTATAATTTTACATAACTTTACTGCATTGTTATACTGTTTATAACGTTATAGGGCAGTGAATTTCCAAATAGTTGCAAGGACGAAGAAGAAATCTAAATAGATTTAAATGAATTAACATATGAGATAGAATCCAGATTACTTTCTTCAATAAACAAAAACAAACATACAGTATGATGTATATACACTGTACACGAAGAAGTCAATTGTCCCTTAAAGAATGTACTGTATCGAATCACTATTTTGCACATACAGTATTTTTGTTTTCAAACTGGCACAATGCAGTCCACATTTCAAAATGACATTGAGTTTGATTACATACAACAGAAACATCATTTTAAATACCGTACAGTAAATAGCCACTCTCTAATAATTGGAACATGGCTAAGCATGTATGCGGGCGTCCAAGAATGAATTCTCACATTCTAATTTCTTCGTTTATTGGTAATCGAGGATGGGGAAACCATTTTAAAAATCAGCAATTTAGGCGATCACGACAACATCTCTGCACCGTGTGCATGCGCAGCCAACAATAAAAACTCGGGGGTAAAAAACGTGAAATTCTGCACAATAGTGCTCGGTGTACGTATAGTTAACTTTCGAAGATTTCTCATTAGATGGAGTCAGCGACGTTTTGGTCGATCTCCAAGGGAGAATGCATGTATGTGGCCCACAAAAATTACACCCTGAAAAGGAATAGTAGGCGATGTTAAATATATAAATAGGATATTCATGCACCAGCATAATACAGGCATGTACATGTACGTGGACACGAAAAATAAAAAAAAATAATAACGAAAAAGTGTGCCCTGGGGTACGAGATCAGCCTGTACTCCCGGAAAACACGAAGGTATCCACCTGCAATCTGCTTATAAAAAAGCAGCCAAAATGATGGGGAGGGTGCGAGGCAAATGGGGAAAGCTAACTACACAACCAACCTATGATTTGGAACCACCCACTGCATTCCAAACTGTTAATTGAAGCAAAGTAACTCGGAAAATGACCATATGCATATATTGGTAATACTGCACTGCGAAATTCTGTACAGTAGAATCTCTGTAAGTTGACCACCAAGGGACTGCTGCAAACTGATCAACATATGGATCGAGGCTTGTACTGACACAGGATTTTAATTCCGGGAACTGCATGTACTGCATATGCTTACATTTACAGTAATCATTCATCATTCGTCCATCATTCATGAATAATCTTATTAAAATGTTCATAATATGGTACCAGTATTGCTAATGAGCTGCAAATTTATCCAGCAATTACACGTACTGTATAGTAGTATCGGAATTTTAACGCTGTAAGTAACGCTGTAGTGTACAGTGTACAGTATACTTTTTGCAAGCAGCCAATGACTTCCATGACTTTACATGTGGAGACCATGCTGGTCAACATACAGAGCAAATTACTATTGTGTGCCATAGTCAAGAGGTCAACATACAACATACAGAGGTGCAGGTGGTCAACATGTAGAGGTCACCTTCCATTCAATTAATGTGGTGACCGTCCAGTCAGTTAAAATGTGGTCAACATAGAGATGTGGTCAACTTTGAAGGTTTTATCGTATTTCCAATAACCTAGCAGTTGCAATGTCTATAAATGTTTGTTTTGAGAATGTCAAACTTGGAACATCCAGTTTTGGACAGTTCAGCATGGACGTAGCTTCAGAGTTCGGTACCATGACGTTGAGGTATTCACTATACAGTATCACGTGTTTTATCGGTCTATTTTCGTAATTTCGAACACGCCCTCCATTGTACTGTCTATAGTGAGAGGTGTGACATGATTGTTTGAGGAAAATGCGTGACAGTTTGACAAGAGGGAGGGGCTAACATTACCAAATTTTGCTTGATGGATTCAGGCAAGGAATGCCGACTTTGACGAGCTGACCAATTGATATCAGACATGTCCGGATGCCATTTGCCCTTTCCCAAAAATCAACATAAATAAAAAAATGTACATATATTTTTTCTAAAGACATACATGTACTGTATATCAAAGTCGTGCTGTTGTAAAGTTGTCATGGTATGCATTAATAAGTTTGGTACGTTCTGGAAATGTAAAGGGATATTGATGCTGGATTTATTTAGGAATAAATGTGTTGATATTTTCCAAATGGCCTTATCACGCACCATACGGGTTTAATGATCTCTGTAATGTGCTTCGATTGATCTTTTTTGAACATGCCGCCATGGCATCATTAAACGTGAGCATGCCGAGTATTTTTGGTGGGGAAACCCTTTTCTAACACCTGCATTTACCACGGATTAATTGTTTTCACATTATAGCTGAAGACAGCTCATAATTAACCCTACAGGACATCCAGGGTTATTGGATACCGGGCACCTAGGTGAAATTGGCGAATGTCTAGTTTCCCTAAAGCCAATTAAATGCTTGCCAAATTAGCCTAATTAAGAATTTTAGACTGATTAAGCATGCATGCATTTTGATCATTATCAGTTTGAAAAACATCTTCATTAGCCACGAATGTCCTAGTTTCAAATTTTGAAAACTTAATTAGAGCAGCGGCATATGCCTCTATTTGTATAACTCTGATCTTCAGAATGTACCCTGTTTAAGAGATTAGGAGAGGGCGTCCTTTAATTTGATCACGTACATGTACGTTGTAGTACAGGAACATCCTTGAATGTGTAAACCTGGAGTGAACTGTCTTTACAGTATCAGCGCAGTACATGATTGATAGTTCTCAAGGAGAAACAATCAAAGAGCAATTTCAACACCCTCTAAAATTCGATGTAATGGCAAGTACATCATACTGTATGTTCTAAACTGATTCTCTCAACACATTGAAATAAATGGCGATTTTGCACACTAGCATCATATTTGTGTTTTTGTAAGCACCTGGTGATATGGCTGATGTTACTAACATCCAAGTATTGTGCAGAAAGCAGAGCTGTGGAAGCTGTGGGCGAGGGCCCTTCATTGATTTTGGAGATGAGAAAGATATGGGGATTGAATCAGGAAACAACCAAAAATAATAACGTGTTTATTGTCAGGGATTTTAAAAAAGACAATAAACTAATGAAAATTGTCGAACATTTATCAAGTTAAGCAACCATGCAAGTGTTGTACAGCCATCATATTGTTAAAATGTTCATTAAAAGTACATGTAACTTTAAAATACACAGTTGTTTCCGGTGGAAGAAGGATACCTGAGTATCTAAGTAGACCCACGCAGTCTATACTCTAGTTTTCAGCATGTTACGTGCCTTCTTCCGGTTGTCATTACATTTCTTAATTCGTGCCAGCTCTCATCTTCTCAGAATCCACGCAACTTCAGTAATTCAGTATAATAATTAAAATGCATAAATTTCATGGAGCATCTTCCCATTGTGCCCAATTCCATTCTCACGAACTGTGGTAAATTCGTAATCTGTTGCATATCTTGTCATTTAACTCAGGCGTACGATGACGTTTTCCATTTGCAAAATTACGTCTGAATACCTGACTTTTTAATCATTAAGCTCGAAGTCACTCTTCACTACGTAATTACAGTGAAATTCGAATTGTCTGTATACGCGGTTATTAAGTTTTTTTTCACAACATGTAAAATTTCCAATTCCTCTTGCCTTGTCATGTGAAATCTACATGTAAATTAAAGCAAAATTCTAATGCAGCTTATAAAATAAACATGCATGGTTGAGGTCAATATCAGCTGCATGGTACGACAAATTAAGCTTAATTGTACCCAATGCAGTATGGAAAACTAAATACATGTATGTTGCAAATATTCAATATTTCAATGATATGTACATTACATCTGATTGGCTTGTATCGATTTTTTGGACGTTTGAAGATGGATCTATAAATAATAGCAATTTTAATTGCGATGCTTCGTTTCGCTCCTTAATTTGCCTAACGGCAATTCCATGGAAAAAGTTTAAAATAATATTTTAGGATGTAACGTTTCTTAATCTCTTTGTACTCACTGTCTGGTCTAGAGAAAGGACACCCTGGCCGTTTCTGGGGTGGTCATGAGAGATTTTACCCCGCGGCCGCAGCGGATTAACGTCACTCATATTTTATTTCTAGGGTGGCATTTCTGTAAGAGCATGTCTCTATATGTCAAAATTAAGGAAACTTAGTTCAAATAAGCTGCAAAAGACGTGACTGTGAAAAGAGACCATCCATTAAAAAATAGCGTTTAAAATAAATGAATTTCATCAGCCTGCTATTTTATTTATGTTCTAATATACGACCAAACTCATGGATTGTAAATGCATTGTTTAGAACAGTTAAATTTGAATTAGAGTAAGTTTGTGGGCTAACATTCTCATGCATCGACTTAATAACGATTCCTTAATAAGGGTAACAATAACTCTGTTACTTTTATGCGGGTTATTGCTGGCGTTTATCCCATTAAATCGACGAATCTCACAATGAAGCATCTGATAATTTTAAGCTGAATACAATTGACAGACCAGTTTGTGTTTTGTTAATCGTTTTGAATTTTGAATTTAGTTAGAGAATTGCGTTTCATGTTCCAATTCGTTTCTTGAAAAGCGTGTTAATGTCTAGTTAATGCGCCAACTTTGCTCTGTAATCTTTTATATTCCGATTTATAATTAGCTTCTTTAACAAGGTGCTAATTAGGCATCGATAGAGATCTTACAATACTGTGTAAAACTGGTAATTAGATAATTAGGAAATGTGATCAAATCTGAGGTGTGTAATTGGGACAGATTAACATATTTTCGGCATGTAAATAGCCTTTATCTCGCAGCATTTTGGTGCATATTATATTATCTGCCTAGCCACACTAGTGTTACGCAAATAGTTGCAATTACCTGTTAAAGTGTACACTAAGTGGCACTGAGTGCTGAACAGAAATTCTAGGCTGTAATAAAGCACCAGATTAATTTTAATACGTAAATCCATGCATGTTAGGGTCCTTCAGTAAATTCATATCTTCGTTCGTTTTGAACAATGCAATGGCCGATATACACTATGCGTTTATAGTTTGTTGTCTTATCGACCCATTCTTATAATTTTGACCACCCTTTGTTTTGCTAATTACTTTTTTATTTAAAAAAAACTTAATGGAGAAACATACTTAACGTTCGCACTTTTTTGATCTAATTGGTCTGTTATGGGATTCTGATACGAAGACAACTTAGTTATAGGTGTGCTTAAGTTTCTTCGTGGCCTTTGACCTTTTATAATGAAGATCTATCAGTTCCTCCCTTTTGATCCATTTCATTAATACGGCCATATTACATACGCGAACGTCTTCCTTCGGATGCGGAATTTGTCCATCCACGAGAACACATCCCGGGTTCTTTTAAATAAAAACCCTCAGCATACCTTATTAAAAGGAGTTAAACTTTAATTTTTACCATAAAATGGGATCATCATCACAGTTGGGAGCCACTGATTATCGCCGTAATTAGACTATAGTCTTGTCAAATTTGAGTAGCATTAACACGAATTAACTTGATGTACAAACTGGAATTTCGTTTTTTACCTCAGAGGTATTTCATGCTAAAAAGTTGGGAGTTTCATGAAGCTGTAATTTTGGTGACCATACTATACATGTAAGCTTATATGGGATTTTCCTACGTCTTTCCTTGATTTTTAAAACCTTTCTATTAACTACATGTGTTTCATCTCTGTCCGGCTAAACATTTTCGAAGTTATTTTCAACTGACTTCTAGCCGCTCTGGAGTGCTGAAATTTGGTACTTGGCTTAATTTCGCTATATATTTGATGGTACACTGTATTAAAAGTTTATGGATGAGCGTCGCTCCCTTCACGCGTTTTAACAACTTTGAAAGTAGACAAAATACATTCGATACCGTATAGCAGGACCATGCAATTGAGCATTTTTCAAGATGAAGGGTGCATAACGATGTCATCCCGCGGCCAATCGTAGGTGACGTCATGCGCACACTATTGCCTGCAGGGAAGCACATGTGTGATCACTGGTTTCATGTCATGGATTTTGCTAGTGGGCTTACTTGGATTACTGGCTGACTAAGCCCATCATCTTGACGTCATCGCCTATTCCCATCATGCATTTGTGGCAAGTTTGCTTTTGGCACAGTTCTAAACTTGAAACTGCCAATCCAAAATACATGTAATCAGCTGGCTCGCATGGAATCATGGTTGAAAGTTAATGGTCAAGTAGCGCCATCTTTGTAACACAGAGATGCTCAATTCCGAGGGCTATTTAGTGGGCCAAGTTTTGGACAGCGTGATGGCCCCAGAGTGCATTTCGTTTAACAACTGCTTGCTCGAACCCGCAATAGAGAGTTTCAGCTCCACGTTAAACGTGAACGTGACGAAAACGTGTGACGTAACG